>MU832807.1:0-66193 GCA_029204225.1 Diphasiastrum complanatum
CTATGAGGAAGGAGTTTGGGTATATCTTAGAATTTCAAAAGATTCTAAGGTATTAAAGACTGAAAAATGTCCTAATTTATCACCTAGTTATCTAGGCCTTTTCGTATTATAAGGAAACTCAATCTGAATGCCTATCAACTAGAACTCTCTCAAGGTGTGTCAAGGTTTATCCAGTCTTTTACATATCGTTTAAAAGGATGACTTGATTTTTCAAGAGGACCTAGTTAAGCTTGAGGACCAGACATCCTCTATACCTTTGAAACCATAGGCCATTATTGATGTATGTCAACGTGGGCTCAGAACCGGCAGGTAACTGAGTACTTGATTCATTGGAAAGGAAGCTCCGAAGATGAGGATACTTGGAAAAATGAGCATGACCTTAGATTGAGATTCTCATATTTCCTTTCTTAGAAGAGGATCTTTGAAGGGGGAGGGAATGTTAGGGACCCAACTCTCTTGGGTCCCAAACCCAATTAAAACTGAACGTTGACTGGGCCGATTGACTTGAGTAATGACTTGTGGACTGTTGGTTGCCACATGTCATGGTTGAGGATGTGTGCTAGTAGCATGGAGACTCTTTCCATTGGAGGTATACAGGAGGAGAGGTCTTTCACAGAAGCCGAGCAGTCGTGACAACGCTAGTCGAAAGGCTAGATCAAGCCAGCTTGAGAAAATCGAAAACACCATTTTCTAATTGGTCAACCAATGTTCAAAGATCCTTGAGAATCCAATTAGTTCCTGAGAGGTATACACCTCAATCTTTTTGGACTTCATGTAGAGATCTAGAGACCCTAGCGAAGCAATCGACTCTAAGGATGTTGTGAAGTAGAAAGAAACAATGGAAAGTGAGTACAACTCACTTTTGACAAACCAGACCTGAACACTGGTCGACTTTCCCACTCATAGAAGAGTCATCGACACCAAGTGATCTTCAAGAAGAAGATCAACTCTGATGGTTCCATTGCAAAATGGAAAGCACGGTTGGTGGCTAAAGGATTCACTCAAATGCAGAGAGTGGATTATCAGAAATATTCAATCTTGTTGTCAAAATGCAATCAATCAGGACTCTCATTGCATTAGCAGTCATGAAAGACCTGAAATGCAATCAAATGGATGTCAAAATAGCCTTTCTCAATGACTATGTCAAATAGGAGCTGTACACCTTCCAACTCGAAGGATTCGAAGTCAAAAGGCCAAGAGCACAAAGTGTGCAAGCTGCACAAAGCAATCTATGGCTTGAAACAAGCTGCAAGGGCTTGGTTCAAAAGAATCAATGTTTATCTCATTCAATTAGATTTTGCAAAAATTCAACTAACTGTAATGTTTATTTCCAAATACATAGGTGTCAATTTAGTTCACATAGCTCTATATGTAGATGATGTATTTATTCTGTCTAACGACACATTCTTATTGTGCACACTACTAAGAGTGATATGTCAAAAGATTCAACATGACTGATCTAGGCACTGTTCATTCATTATTAGGAATACACATCACTAGAGATAGATTACATAAGAAAGTTTATCTTAGCCAGCAGAAATATCTAGAGAACATTCTAGAAAAACTTCACACGGCTGATTGCAAACCAATTGATATGCCAATGGATCTAGCTAAGGTATTGATTAAACCTTCATATGTGGACACCAAAAGTGAGATACTCGACTTCTCGAAGTATCCTTGTCATTCACTAATAGGATCTTTAATGTATGCCATGCTATGCACTAGACTAGATCTAACATACACTATCACTGCATTAAGTCAATTCATGTCTAATCCTAGGATCTTACATTGAAAAGCATTAAAGAGAGTGATGAAATACATTAAAGAAGTTTAGATCACATTTTATGCTATGATGGAAATGCTATTGACCCAATGCTTTTTCAAGGCTACTCTGACTCATATTGGGGAAGAAATGTCTCTACTAGAAAATCCACTTCCGGATTTTGCTTCTTTCTAGCAGGGGGACCAATTTCATGGAATTCAAGAAAGCAGAAATTAGTGGTGCTTTCAATCGAATCAGAATACATCGCAAGATGTCAAAGCTTCAAAAGAATTTATCTGGATCAGATTATTACTTCATGATTTACATCACACTCAGTTTCAGCCTACTACCATTCTGTGTGATAATATGAGTTGTATTTCACTGTCACCAAATCTCAGATTTCATGGCAAGTCAAAGCACATTGAAATCCAATATCATTTCATTCGAAAAAAAAAGTTCTCTTAGGACAAGTGATCCTTCAATATTGCTCCACATCCAAAACGGTTACAGACATATTCACCAAAGCTCTTCCCAAGATCAAGCATCAGAAGTTCTTCAACATGCTAAACCTGACGAAGACACTCAAGGCACCAACCGTGACCTTAAGGGGGACTATTGAAAATTAAGCTCACAGTTTTCTCCTCGGTGATAGAATTTGTTCAAGATTCTTCTTACACATTTTTCGATCATTGATCTAGGATCAGATGCAATCTCTTTAGGCTTTATGTCTGCTCATCTGATACTTGCAGATATTATAATTTTCTATTTTGTTATTCTACACAATTAGTGGTGTTTCTTAACACAGACTACAAAACTTGCAAAACTACTCTCATTCTGTGTGCAAAATAACACCTAGTAAAATACACGGGTTTTCGCAAAGCAGTTTGACACCTGCAACTTTACACAGGATCTGAAACAACCGAACTACTCGAAGGATGACTACATCGACCTTTCGGCTGATCTTCATCACTGGACTAAATGTCGTGAATTGTTTTGTTTCACGAACAGATTTGTTTCTTTTGAATTTTTTTAATGCAGAAGTGTACATGATCCTAGACACACGACTACAAATCACAGAACAGAATTCTTTCTAGCAATCAAGACAATGGAAAACAAGGAGATGAACAAGATAGAGCAACTATATTATCAGTTTGAATTTTTGAGCACGATGATCGGTGTCTCACTCGTTGGTGGCCGGACACTCTACTCTTTCGCTGTGTTATGCTCGTTGGCAGACTTTTATGAGCATGAAGTTTAAGACTCCACGCCCGTTGAGCTGCCAGCTGGCAGTGCAAAAGATTTTCTTTCGTTTTCTTTTCATTTCGTGTCGTGTCGTGTCTTTTGGTCCTAGAGACATGTTTGACTTACGCGAATCATTCGACCTTCGAGTTTTGCTTCGCTTCATGTCTTAGGCTTTTTGAGGTACGTTGACTTTCACAAATTGTTTGTCATTCGTCCTTTGCTTCGTGTCGCTTCGCTTCACATCGCAGCAAAGTTACAAGAGTTCACAATTTTTGACACTCCCTCTTGAACCTTGCAATTTTGCATGTGTAACCCAATTGTCATTCTTCGCTTTGTGAAGAGTGGCTTGTTGAGCGGCTTCATGAGCAAATCTACAATGATGTCTTCAGACTTTATGTACTGGACCTGGAGCTCTCCTTTCGAGATAAATCTCGAATGTGATGGTACTTTAGAGGTATGTGTTTTGTCTTTGAATAGAAGACATGATCCTGGGACAGATAAATGGCACTCTAAGAATCCATCATCATCATGCATGGTCCTCCTTGTGGTATTCCCAATTGCCTCCAGCATCATCTGCAACCAAACTACCTCATTCGCCACCTTTAAAGCTGCGATGTATTCAACTTCGCATGAGGATTGAGCTACGAAGGTTTGCTTTTTGCATATCCAGCTTATTGCTGCTCCGCACGCTATTGAACATCCTCCAATTATGGACTTGTTGTCATCTTTGCAACTCGCCCAGCTTGCATCACTGTAGTGGTGCAGCTCGAATCCTTTTCTTTCGTTTCCTGCTCTGTAGCTTAATCTCATATTTTGGGTACCCTTTAGATATTGTAGGATTCGTTTTGTCATTTGCCAATGTGCCATGCCAGGATTGGAAGAGAATTGGCTTAAAGCATAAACGGAGAAAGCTAGATAAGGTATGGTACAAATTGTAAGGTACATCAGACTACCAATTAGATTTTGGTAGGGTATACATTCCATCTTGTGTTTTTTTTCCTTCTTTTTTTGGGCAATCCTGCTTCATCAACTTGGCTCCAGCTATTATTGGTGTAGCTTTTTCTTTGCAGTCCATCATGTGATACTGCTTCAGCACTTTTCTGGCATATTCAGACTGACTCAAATGCATTTTGCTTTTATTCGATCTCTTTTGATCTCCAACCTGAGGCATTTTGTTGCTTCTCCTAGATCTATGATTTTATAATTTTCAAAAATCCGACTCTTCGTGTCCTTGAGTGCATCAAGGAGTTTTCTATCATAAGAGAATCATCCATGAAAATAGTTAGTATCACAAAATCTTTTCCTACTCTTTTTATGTAGACATTATAGTCTGGTTGTGTAGGATTGAAGTCTAGAGACTTCAGTAGACTGTCAAGCTTCTTGTACCAAGCTCACGATGTCTGCTTTAGACCATAAATGCATCTCTGCAACCAGCAGACATATTGTCAATTGTCAGGGTCTTCAAATCCTTTAGGTTGCTTCATGAAGAGTTTATCATCTAGATCTCTGTGGAGAAAGGCTGTCTTTACATCAATCTGGTGAATTTCCAAATTGTGTTGTGTAGCATATGCAAGGAGCAGTCGTATGCTTGTCATATTGACCATTGACGAATATGTGTCGAAATAATCAACACCATATCTTTGTGTGTAGCCCTTCGGGACAAGCTTTGCTTTGTAATGGCCAACAATGTCATTTGATTTTATTTTTTTTTTGTACACCCGCATGCAGTCAACGATCTTTTTGTTTTCTGGTAGTGGCTCTAGTGTCCATGCCTCATTTCGCCTCATCAACTCGATCTCCTCTGACATTGTTTGCTTCTAGAATTCTCCCTCTAGACTCTGGACAGCTTCATGATATGTTGTTGGCTCTTCAGTGAAGCTGCAGTACTCGAATTGCATGTCTTCGCTCCACTAAAGATTGTCAGCGTATCGATCTGAGATCTTCTTTGTCTTGTTGACCTTCTTGGTTCGTTTTGTTGCTGCTCGAACATTTCTTGTTCGTGGAGTTGATCTTTTGTTTCTTGCTGTTCTGGAGTCTATGGCTCAACATTTTGATTTGACGTCTGTCCTCGATCTCCCTCTTGAATTGGCAGCAGTGTGAAGATCTCATGGCCATTTTCATCTTTTAGTCCAAGGAATGTGGACTCATCGAACTTCACATCTCTACTTGAAACAATCTTCTTCATAGAATGTGCTTATATGCTGCACATCCAAACACACGTACGTATTACAAATCAGATTTTTGACCTGTCCATATCTCGTACGGTGTCTTATTTTCTAGCACTGTCGTTGTTGATCTGTTCTACAGGTGTACTGCTGCAGCTATTGCCTCAGTCCAGAATTGACTTGGCAATCGAGCTTGTGCCATCATGCATCTGGCTCCTTCAACTGGTGTCCTGTTTCTTCTTTCTACGACACCATTATATTCTGGTGTGTACGCAGGAGTGAACTGATGCTCTATCCCTTGTTCCTGGCTAAATTTTGAAAATTCTGTGCTCTTGTACTCACTTCCATTGTCAAATCTGATGATCTGAATCTTCTTTCAGGTGTGCCGCTCTACAAATGTCACAAACTTCTTGAAAGACTCAAACACTTCAGATTTTTTCTTCAAGTAGTAGATTGTAGTCATCCAGATGTAATCATCTATGAACGTCAGGAAATACCTCGATTCTGAGTGCAAATCCACTTTCATCAGTCCACAAACATCTGAGTGGACGAGCTCAAGAACTTCTTTGGCTCTTTTTTTCTCATGTGTGAATGGACTCCGATGTTGTTTGCCTTTGTGATAGGCTTCGCAGAACTCAGTATCGGGTCTTGATATCTTCATACCTATGACTATGTCTTTCTTGCACATGTCATACAGGCTCCTCATGTTCAGATGATACATTCTCCTATGCCAGAGCTGATCTTCATTTTTTGATGCATTTAATATGCTATCAGAATTGTTGATTATCTTGGCTTGGTAGAGATTTCCTTCTCTACATCCAACTGTCAACAACTTGTTTGTCATTTTCTCGATCATGCGGTGTGAAAGATTTCAGATCCTTAAGATCCAATCTACTTGAATCCAATCAAAATTAGGGTTTTGACAAAATCACAATAAATTGACTATTCCAAATCTACATGCAAATGCTGAAAATTTGATATGCAATCTATAAGCCACCACTTAGACTGAACCAATGATCCAAAAATTGGCCAAATCTAGCATGTGAATTCAAAAAATGGAATTGAACAAGTATATTGACCTATTTAGTGTTTTGATCTACAAAAGATCCAATCTACAAAAGCAAAAAATCCGATTTTGGTGTAGAATCCTCTCTAGCATGCTCTAGACTTGATATCTTCACCAAATCATTGATAGATCTGATTTCCTCCTTCATAACCTGAAACACAAGCTCTGATACCATGTGAAAGATTTCAGATCCTTAAGATCCAATCTACTTGAATGATCTTTGGTTAGAAAGAGAGATACACTACCAATTTCACCAATGTAGAAAAATCAGCATCTACACACAATTTGAGATGCAAACACTAATAGAACTTGATCAAACTTGAATGAAATGATTATGTACTATTGCTGTCCGTACAAAACCAGCAAGCTTGTGGATCCAAAAATAGCAAATATAGATCATTTTACACATAGAATTGCAAGCAATCACCAAAATAGTGCACCAATGGATAGTAGAATCCAAGAGAACCATGTATAAGCATGAAATGAGATAGAGAAGAGAGAAGATGACTCTCTCCACGAGCTACATCCTTTTATAGCAGGTCCAAACCCTATTTGGCCACTTGGCTTTCCCACCAAAATGCTAACCCTACCAATTTTGGGTCTAGATTCAATGTACCCAACTTATTCAAATTGAATCTACTCAAACTCGCATTCTATCTTTCCCACACTTTCAAAAAGTGTTTATTTAAATGAAATTTAGACTAATGAACTTTGAAAAGTCAACCTCTAAGTCTAAAACAAGTTTTGGCCTCAATATGCCAAATATGGAAATATTGCAAAATGTGATGAAACTAGTTGAATCTTTCACATGCGGCATGTATTGCCATTGAATAAAACTCGAATTTCAAGATCTGCCATCTTGGAGATTGATAGCAGATCTTTTCTCAGTGAAGGTACGTAGAGTGCTCCTGGCAGTTCTGCTTGAGTTGACAGTGTTCGCAACTGTAGAGTCCCGATGCCTTTGACATCGTGTCTGCTCCCATCATCTAGAATCACTGCTCTATTGTTTTTGAGTTCTCTGAAGTCGATCAAGATTTTCTTGTTGCAGATGATGTGTGATGTTGCTCTTGAATCAATGACTACATCGTAGTCTTGTTCAATGAAGCTCGTTGAAGCTTCATCAAGTATTGTGAAGGCTTCATCACCTCTATCTGCATCTTTTGATGACTCTATAACATTTGCTTTCTCATATTTGTTCTTTCTTTTTGGGTTGAATCTGCAATCATATGCAAAATGGCCTTCTTGCAGTGTGTGCATGGTATTGTAGGATTGAACCAACATTTGTTGGCTATGTGTCCTGGTTTGTGGCAGTGATCACATAAAGAAGATTGTTGAATCGAATACTTTGTGTTGTCGAATCTGGGTTTGTTCTTGTTCTTCTTCTTTCCTTTCGTGAAGAGAGCTTTCTCTTGATCATTGCTTTCTTCTCCCTCGTCTCTCATCAGTTTCTCATCAGCGACAACACTGATTGTTTTGTCGAATGTCATGGCTGGTAGACTCAGTATGAGCATTCTCAACGGCTGATAGGACGTAGATAGAGACTTCATGAAGTACATCAGTTGTTGTGGTGCTGGGACATGGTGCTCTTGTCCTGATGCAACGAGTTGAGCGAAGATCGTCATGATCTTCTCAACGTGCTGGTTCAACTGGTTGTCATCCCATCATATGGATTGCAGCTGATTGTGAAAATGCATCACTGAGGCTGCAGTCTTCACTTTGTACTTATGTTTTAATCTTTCCCATGCTGCATGGCTGCTTTTGTAGTCTTCAATCTGCATGAGTAGATCTTCGTTGATGGACGAAATGATGATCACCATTGCACGCTCATCCTTTCTAATCCATTCAGCTCTCCTCGGGTCTCCCTCTGGAGGCTGCACCTCTGAGAGTTCGGTCACCGACCAGATGCCTTCGCCCTTCAGAAGTATTTTGATTTTGAATTTCCATATCCTGTAGTTTGTGCCATCAAGACTGATTGCTATTCTTGTCTGGATCGTTGTAGCCATATTGTGTTGCCTAGAAAATCATTGTTCATATATCAATAGTGATAATTTCACTGCTCTGATATCATATCATGGTAACCTGAGTGCTCTAATACCATGTCACGAACTGTTTTGTTTAACGAACATATTTGTTTTTTTTTTTAATTTTCTTAATGCGGAAGCCTGCAAGATCCTAGACACGTGACTACAGATCACAGAACAGAAATCTTTCTAGCAATCAAGACAACGAAAAACAAGGAGATGGACAAGAGAGAGCAACTCTATTATTAGTTTGAATTTTTTTGAGCGAGATGATCAGTGTCTCACTCATTGGCAGTCTGACACTTTGCTCTTTCACTGTGTTCTGCTCGTTGGCAGACTTTCATGCACAACTATTTCTCCTCTATTTTTTCTATTCTTTTTTTTTTCTACTCTACTCTCACACTCTTCTCAGTGTGTATTCCGTTCATCCAGAATTTTGTTCATATCTCCACTCTGGAGTTTACAAGATAACTAAACAGAGAACTACAAGAGTAGATAACGCTAATCAACTAGTCAGTTATTTTCTGTTATCACTAATTGTTTCAGCTAAGCGTGAAGTTTAAGACTCCACGCCCGTTGAGCTGCCAGCTGGCAGCGCGAAAGATTTTCTTTCGTTTTCTTTTCGTTTCGTGTCGTGTCGTGTCTTTTGGTCTTGGAGGCATGTTTGACTTTTGCGAATCATTAGACCTTCGAGTTTCGCTTCGCTTCGTGTCATTGGGTTTTCGAGGTATGTTGACTTTCGCGAATTGTTCGCCATTCGTCCTTCGCTTCGTGTTGCTTCGCTTCGTGTCGCGGCAAAGTTGCAGGAGTTCACAATTTCTGACACTAAAGAGTAGCCATTCCTATTCTTTTCTAAATTTGAGTGTCAAAGTATTTGAAGAACATTGAAGACCTGGCCATTTTTTATGACTTTAACCATCAAATCACTGTTTTCAAACAGTTTGCAGAAATGAACTGTTTTCGAAACAATCTGCAGAAATGAACTATTTTTTGCACAGTTCGCGTTTTTCCAGAAGGCGAAAAATACGAAGACTTCGACAAAAGTGTTATACTTAAGATTCCAACCATTTTAGGAATGCGAAGTCACTTAGCAACTTCCAAAAAATGTGAAGTTTGCGAGAAGTCCACTTTACTTCAATGATTGGCAGTTTTAATTACTTCGGAAATATGCAAAGTATTATACAGATGGTTTTTACTTTGAAGATCGATCGTTCCAACTACTTCTGGAAAACCTGAAGTATGCGACCGAAGTCGTCCAAAGTTTGCTAGAAATGCGAACTATGCGACAAACTTCACCATTTCAACGACTTCGAGTCATTGGACTGTTATACACATTGTACAAATGCCGTTGTACAATATTTCACGATCAAGTACATAGTTTAAACTAAACTAGTTTTGTGATTATAGATTAGTTAAACAGTTCTTGAAATAACAAGGTTGTTGTGTATAAATACATCTCCAGCTCTCATTTAGCCGCATGCAACAGAGCGGAAGATTTGCATCTGAGTTACGTCACTTTTCAGGCTATAACCATTTATGTTGCTCTTGCTCCATGACAAGCATTCAGTGTAATATAGAAGCAACTTTTTTTCATGTATGTGTCTAACGTAGATATATACGTGTTGTGATTGATTGCACTCTTCTATTTACTTGTCTTAGCTCGTTCACTCAGTCTGATCAAATCACGGACGTCTCCGACTCCTCATAATTTGATCAGATGATGACTGTCTTTGACGCCTGAGGAACAATCGCTATCTTTCTGTACCATCATTTTAAATTCTATATTGAACCTTCACACTAAAACTGATTATCAGTAATTCTTATCGATCCTCTTCGGTGGATGTGCTCACAATTTCTTTGGACACACAATTATTTTAGCGGTCCTATCGTGAACGTAGGAGTTGTGATTTTGTTTGGCATTTACAATCTCTACGCTGATACCAAGAGATCGTTCTTGCTGGTAGTTAGTAGCAGCCCATATCAGGGGAGTTATTCCGCACTCTATTTCTCTCTCCCATCCTTCTCTCCATCAGGAGATTAGGTCATTTCTCATCGTTCATTCCTCATCAAAAACTCGCAAAATGTCAAAACCATGTCACAATAACCAAATCAATGGCACAAGTGGTTGTACAATGAACTTGAGTTGTCAATTTCTTCCATGGATTTTGGTTGTATAGAAAGAAATGGTGAAGGCCAATGGGAAAAGATAAACTTCTACAACCTACTGTGCTTGGTAACATGTTTAGAGCCTTGTTCTCATGTGTTATTAGCTTACATCCTTGTGCTCATGTGTTAGCTTAGGCCTAATATTGCATGTTTGTGCCAAAAAAAATGCTAAGTGCTCTATGCTTGAGCTTAAATTTATTGTTATTTTGGCATTGAATGGAATTTCACACGTTCTCACACAATTACTTTGAAACAATATTGCAAGATTAACTTGAAAAATTATTGTGTATATTTTGAGCATTGAATAATGCAAAGTGTGAGATCCTACAGGAAATTATGTACCTTTGTTTCCAAGCTAGCCAAATGACCTAACTCCGTTGGAAGATTCCATTACGGAAATGATGAGTTTAGTAATCTTTGTGCGCCCGTTCATTGAAATGTGTGAACTTTCTAACATATCTATTATGAGGATGTTGCTTGAAACATCAAAAGACAAATTATGAAATCTCAGTGACCTTTCCTATTTTTTTTGGCATATTATAAACCGTCAAGTCCATGAAATTGTTTTCACAAAGAATAGTATGCACGAGAAGGGATTCGTAGCAGTTGGATTGTGAGACTTGCCAAAATTTTGAGGCCATTTTGTAAGGTCACCAAAAAGAACACTCATTGGTGCACAAAGGCAAGTTTGAGACCATTCCCCATATGCTTAGATTGTATTTTGGAGGCACCTCCAAAAGCACAATGTTGATGTGAATTTAGAAGTGCTTAGATTTCATTTTGTATTTTTGGAGGCACCTCTAGCATCACAATGTTTATGTAAATTTAGAATCAAACTTTTTTGTGAGCATTTTTTCTGTCATAATTTTTATACATGCTCATTATGAAGCATAATGACCAATTTGACTTTTTGTAGCTACTCGGACGCTGCCACGTGGCAGTCTGATGCCCGACGCCTGACGCGTAGGCTCGAATGGACATCAATTTATAAAAAAAACAGTGACATATTCTACTTTTTAAGGAGCCCAAAAAATGGGCATAATAGTCAAGAAGTATCCATTACGTTCATGTAAATTTAGAATCAAAATTTTTTGTGAGCATTTTTGTCATAATTTTCAAGTGGACAAAGGTATGATGAAATGTGCATGTGGACAGCCAATGATAGGCGCCACATAGTGGCACCCCATCGTTGGATGTCCACGTGCATGTTTCATCATGATTTTTTTTTTAAAATTTTCTTTTTTGCTTTGGGCGAAAAATGGGAAGATTAAAATAAATTAAAAAACTCGAAAAAAAAAGCGTAATTTTTTTAAAAAAAGAAAGCGAAACAGAAATTGCAGATGAAAATTTGCCAAAAAAAACCCAAAAAAACAAAAAACTGCAATGAAAAAAATACCAAAAAACCTAAAAAAAAAAAATCTTCCCACTTTGACATTGGGCCTTCCCGTGTGATCCATCAAACCAAAGAGAAAGAAAGAAAGAAAAAGAGAGAAAGCGGGAGCGAGCGAGCGAGCGAGAGAGAGAGAGAGAGCGAGCAGTTGTATATACAAATATATAAAAGCGTCTTTGTATGCATTTAAGGCTCTCAGTCTATAAAGGAAATGGAAGCTCTTTCCGCGCATGTGCGTGTGTGTGTGTGTGTAAGATGAACTGCTAGCGCGAGCAAGGAAGCCTCCAGCCTCAAGGCAAGGCTTGCAAGCCAAGACTGCTGATGAGAGTGAGCACATATACGTTCGGTTTGCTGGATCAGCAGCAATTGCTTGTGAATGGACACTCATTGGTTGCAGCAGAAGCCGCGTCCCAAGAATAACTGCCTTTTTCTTTCAAAGTGTTGAAGTATCGTAATGCTGAAGCCCATCTGGAAATCCTTCCCGGAGGATTGGTGAGATGCACTGGCAATCGGTGGAGGAATTCGGCGTTGGGTAGGTTTTCCAGGCCATACGTGATTGATTTCTGTTTTTGGAAGGCTTGGTTTTGATGCTTCTGTTGGCCACTCCAAGTTGGGAGTGCTTGGATTTCCTGCGTTATCCGTTTTTCAGATATTTTAGTTAGCCTCATGTATGATATTGTTTTATCCTGGCATAGTTTCAATGCACATTTGACCGTTTCATAGTAAATAATAAATAACACTCTAGTGATGAGTATTGATACGGTGCGTCTGGTTGGAATAGAGATATCCTTTAGAATGTAGTTGCTGAATTTTTTGAGAATTGGAAATGTGTTTGTCTGAATGTTTGGTTAAGTAACTCCAGTGTTACTACCTAAATCCGTGCAGCTTCATGGAGGAGTCTAAATGCAAGATGAAGCTTGCAGTTGAAGCATTGGAAAAGCTTGGTTTAAAGAGAAAACTGATTATCAATGCACTTAGGGATCTCTTAAAGGTAACGAATGCTCATGTCTTCTGGGCTTCTTAGAGAAAATTTTATACTGATATCTTCATAAATTCTTGGGAAAGTGAATCCCTTTGTATGGGGTTTTTGGGTGGGTTTCGCAGAAGTGCAATGGTGACTGGACCCACATAGAAGCTGACAACTACCTTTTGCTGGTAGATTCCTATTTCGAAAGAGAAAATGAGAATGTGAGCATTTCTGCGCCAGTTGCTTCTCTAGCTATTGCAAAATGTTGCTACAACAAGAATTTTGAGATTGTTGTTTGTTTTGGGTGGGTTCTGCCCTGGCTAAAAGTATAGCATAAGTTTTCCTTCCGTGTCTATTTCAAGGATTTATCATGCTCTTGGTTTTACGAATTGTGGCAGACAGAAAAAAAATTCAACACGAGATCAAAAAGCAACGAACAAGACAATCCACTCCACAGAGAAATTGGCTACCAGGCAATGGAGGCCACTGACACTGGTGAGAAGACACATACCATGGAGCAATCAAGATTAAAGAGTGCCGCAAGTGTAGCTGTGGCAAAGTTTGAAGAAAAGGCTCAGCTGGCTGTAGGTCATATTGCACCAAAAGTTGAGGAAGTACACAATAGGGAAACAACACCCACTAGCTCATCTTCATCAGTATCCTACAAACATTCAATGATTCCTGCTACGTTTTTGGAGGACACTCAAAACTTAGAGTGTAAGGGGAATGGTTTGGGTTCAAAACATACTTTGAACAAAAATTTGCAGACAGGTGCTCAAAACTCGGCCCTTGCTCCTTCTGCTAGGCCTCCTTTAGTTACAAATCATTCTCGGAATTCCACTTGCAGTACTGATCGTGTTCAGAAATGCAAGAAAAAAAGGTTGATAATGGAGCAGGGGGTTGAAACTGAAAACCGAAGCAAGCATGATATTGTAGTATCCCAAAAGAATATGAAGTCGAGACTAGAGCATGCAGTAAAGCAAACTATTTGCAGAGAAAAACAACCACAAAAGTTACTTGCTGGTAAGTTTGATCAATTTCTGTTCCCTTCCTACAATTTTGGAGGTTGCATGAATGATGGGTACAACTTTTTGAATTATAGAATAAGTAGGTATTCTGCTACTGTCAGTTATGTGCTTGTTGGGAACTTTGCATTGCTAAGGGGTTTGTTCTTTCTGAGATTAGCACTTACCAAAGAGGGACAGAGTCGTCTTCTCTCTATACAAGGACTTTGGCGATTGTTGAAGGCAGGACATCTTGATCATTTCCAGCATCGATGGAGTGCATTATTTTGTACCAGCATCAAGTCATAAGTGTCATGGAAAGTTTACTAGTTGCAAACAATTGAAGTTCAAAGAAATTTTTTTATTTTTTTTGTTGACTGAAGGTTAAGCTCCACTGAAGATTCAAAGCTTGATTGGCATTGATTTCTATCTTGTTTTGCTATCTCTATTGTTTACATGAAGGTTATCATTGATAGTCATTAGACAATTGTTATATGTTTGTAAGGCTAAACTAGTTTTCTCCTTATAGGAATGATTGGCTAGGCTATGAGTACCACGTTCTTTTTCTGTTTTGTAGGTGTTGGTTCCCCCAAGAGAAAATCTGTGAGTTCATTGTTGACCAAAGGGGTTCACTTGTGCAAATACAGACATAACAAGACAAAATGCTCAGTCACCAGCTTGTCGAGAAAGAGAAGGAAGCTGATTTTGTCTGAAGACGAGACATGTAGGATGGACCAAACCTGGAGATGATGAGATTAGCTTTTTCCAATGTTCATGTATTCATTAAGTACAAATTTCAATAAAGCATTTTGTTTTGATTTTGACATCACTAGAGCGTAGAGAATAAGTGTGTTTGAAGATACTTCGTAAATTTGAACAGGAGCTTTCCAGTTTCTTGTTAATCAGAGCAATAAAATGCTCCTTAATTTTGACTTGTAGGTAAGGAGCAAAATATTGTAGACTCTTTGCTGGAGGATGGTGCACAGCTTTCAAACTGCAAATCAAACAAAGTCACTGATTCTGCACCTATGGAAGGAAAATCATCTGAAGACAGGAAAAAGTTGTGCAATATGGCTGGTGAAACATTTGAGAGGCATCTCAAAGCTCAGCGTTCAGTGAATGATACTGTGCTTGCTTCGCCTGCTGCAATATCAGATGGTGGGGCTTTGGAGGGTAGAAGCACTTTGGCTCAACCAAGCTCTCATGCATGTGTTCCAATCATGAAAGGCTCTGCTCATAGAACTAACAACCGCGTAAAATCCGGAACAGATGGCCACCATAGACAAACTAGTATGAGACGCTTGAAACATAATCCGCTGGACATTTCAAGAGGCGAGGAACCTATTCCAATCCCGTTTGTGAACGAGTTTACAAAGGACATTCTGCCTGACTTGTTTCACTATATACCAAAGAACCTGATCTATCAAAATGCACATATCAACTTTTCCATCGCTAGAATCGGTGAAGACGATTGCTGTTCTTGCGTTGGTAGTTGTGTCGCAGCACCAATTCCATGTGCATGTACAAGAGAGACTTGTGGTCAGTATGCTTACACTCCAGATGGTTGTTTGCAAGAATCGTTCTTAAGCGAATCTATCAAGGACAAGGCAAATGATGGAAGTAACCTAGAGAGGTATAAGTCGTATTGCAAAGATAAAATTTGTCAGATAATAATTATAAAGGAAGGTGAACTCCCCGAACCTTGCAGAGGTCATTATCCAAGAAGGTTTGTGAAAGAGTGCTGCAGTAAATGTGGGTGCCCCCGGTCATGTGGTAACCGCGTAGTTCAACGTGGAATATGCCACAAACTGCAGGTTAGAATATCAAAGTTTCTATATTCTAAGAGATGTGCCAGCTTATTTGATTACAGGTTAAGCTGGTGACAAGATTGTTTGTCCACAGCATTTGCTGACATTCTTTCAACTGTTCTTAGTCCAAATTTATTGAAAGCAACACTTTCATTCAATAATCTCGAGTGCTCTTGTTTGAATGCTTTTCTTATGATATCAATAAAGTATAAAAGACCAGTAATGACAATCAAATAACAATCTCCCATGAAGAATGGTAAATGACAGCACATATAATCAATGACTAAAGCCCTACAAGCAATATGAATGATTTTTTACAAAGAGCATGAAGTTTGACATGATAAATAGCGTCTTTTCAAAAAGAAAGAGTTGTGACTCTTCAAGACAGGTAGCATTGCGAGGAGTCTCTTACTCTATAGCAATAGATAACAGTCTCACGTGAAATATAGCACTGGCGTGTGTAGTAGCAACCAGTTGTAAGCGATAAGTTACAGGACTCAACACGCTGAAGTATTTGAAAAGGCCAACATTGCTATGGTGCAAGCTTCTCATTGGAAGTTGGTTCCTTGTTAGATGCTAGTACCTCATGAAATACAACTACTTGTGATTGCTGTGAGGATGCTAGCTCTCCAAGCCCCTCCTGAAAGTGACTAGCTTTTAAAGAATGATCTCCTACATGGAAAACTAGATTGACCTTACATCCCACTGACTCTCTCAAGAACACTAGCCCCTGTAGAGTTGCTCCAAAATCAGTTGAAGAGTGGCTTTGATAGCATCCACCTTGGAACATACTACATCTAATCTCGGTGGATATTGATTAGTCTTGCTTGTGGATGCCATAGTAGAAGAATAGGTAGCAAAAACAAAGCAGTGTACAAAGCTATGCAAAATCAAGCAGCTAAAGAGAACAAGGTCTTAGGGTTTCAAACTGACAATCAGGGAAGACACACTTGAAAATATCGAGTAGTGAAGAAGTTACAAACAATTTTACCAATCCTATGTGGACTGCATTTTCACAAAAGCAAATAGAATAAACAAGCCAAGTAGTAGAGGATGCTCAAGGCTGCCAGAAGATCAACAATCCACCATACGGCTTCAATCTGCTATCTTATGGGCTCCAAATCTATCAACAAATCACCTACAACAGAGCATTGGCTCTCCAAGCTTGCAACAAAGCCTAAATGAAGATGCCAATGATGCCAAATCTCACACAAGTCTAGAAAGCAACCGCTCTGATGCCAAATGTTGCACACAAGCTCACAAACCCTAAGTCAAATCACAAGAATCACTCAGGAAACTCTCTTTATTAATCTCAAGTCACAATACATAGATCAACAAGCCAACATGAGAGCTCTGTTGCAAGTTTCCTCCTAGCCATAGCTGCATAGTGATAGGAATAAGATAGGGAATGCCTTGCAAGGCTCACACTATATCCCCTCAAGCACCCTTAACCCTGACACATCCTAACGTCAACACATGGCAAACTCCATGCACAATCGACACTTGCCACTAGGCAGTACCCTGACACATAGGGAAGCTAGTAGGTAGATTGTTTGACATGTGTCACTCATACACTGGACCAAGTGTCCCAATGAGCATATGACGCGAGTCCATTGGCGTCCGACAAGTGTCACTCATGCACTGGACCAAGTGTCTCAGTGAGCATGTGACACGTGTCCTATTTGATTGGTCAATCCTCCCTACTTTTTAGAAGGTCAGTCTTGAAGACTCTCATGAAACCCAGTATCCCCTTAGCCATCTCAGAATTAGTCACTATGATTGATATTTAAATTGCAATTTACTTTTGTCTCCACAGGCTGGTGACTTAGCCATTTACAATTTACAATTTACATTAAGCAAAGGGATTCAAAGTACATGTGCCACTACTCGTCTCATGCTAAAGAAAAGATCCGAAAGAGTACCCCCAAACACATGTACGAATGAACTATCTCTAGTGGCTGACTTTTCAAGGTGAAGTTATGTTTCTGCATGAAGGAGCGAGATGTGTAGTAGACTATCGCTATGGTCTCCATTTGCAAGTGGAGATCATAGTACCCTTGATTTGATATTTTAAGCCATTGAAGTGTCTCATCATTGACTCCAACTCATTGGCATAAAGGTAAGATAATGTAGGTGAGAGCGGCCATCCTTTCTTCATGCCTATTTTCCTCCCAACGGTTGAATTGTGTACAATAGTGTGAAGCATTTTGCCACCAGATATCATCTGTTGATGTTGGTGTGTGGCTTATAGCCTTGTTTATTAATATTTGCCAGGCTCAAGGTGTAGGCTGCAACAGACTTCGTGCAGAATATGCAAGAAATGTTGCAAGTGACTACGGAAAGTATCAGAACGGCTCAAGATCAAGGCTCGATTTTGTGTGAACTTGTAATCATTTGCCTAGAGAATTTGAGCTTGAAGATTGAGTGTATTTCAGGATCCTAAAAGATTCTAAGTTAGTACTTATGTGGAAATGCCCAAAACGTCTCTTAGGTAAAGCATTCCTTATAAGATTGTAAAGAAACCCAATTGGCCTATATATAAGCTAGATCTTCCTTAGGGGACAAGTGTTCAAACTTCATGTTGTCTTCCCTATTAGTAGTTTAAGGAACGATTGGATGGAAAAGATAACTTTATCCTCTAAGGTGAACTAGTTCAATTGGAGGATCTAATATCCTTTGTACCAACGGAATCAGAGAAATCAATAGATGTACGACACCATGAGTTTTAGAACTGTTTGGTTTTTGAATATGTGGTTTGTTGGAGAGGTAGATGAATGTTGAGGACATTGGTGGAGAAAGTAGACCTGAGATTGAAACTCCTTGGTTTACTTCCTTGAGAAGGGAGTTCTTAATGGGGAGGGAATGTTGTAAAACATAACATCACACTTGAGGTGATAGCCTTGGTAAGAGGGTGAATGCTGATTTGGGGTTATCAACCCTATGGTGTGACAAAATCCAAGGCCTAGCTATGGAGTATCATAACAACATAGTAAGCACACTATGAAAGCTTGAAAAAACCAGCTATGGAGTAGAAGACAAAAGCAAGAGAGAGAGGACTTCAAAGCTCACACAGCTTGAATGATTATCAAAGGAGTGGTAGGGCGTGGAAACCCCTCCAAACAAAGGGCCACATATAGCATGTAATGTATAGAGGTGGTGTCATACTAATTCTAGCTCTAGACCCCACATGGGTCCTCAACCTACTTGTTATTACTTGCCTAATTAGCACAAGTGGGGTGTACTATGTACATAAATGTTTTACCCCCATGTCTTATGCACAACTTACTGGTTATAAGTATAGAAGCCTTAAGGGGCAAAATAGGCATTTATTTCAACACCCTCCCTCAATGGCTATTTTGTTCATACCAACACCTAGCATGCTACAAAACTTTTCAAATTTTTCTCTACTAAGAGCCTTAGTAAAGATATCTGCTGCTTGATCATTGGTATCACAATCTCCACTTTGTATCTTCTCTCGTAAGAAGTGTTGATCCACCTCAATATGCTTCGTACGAGCATGGTACACAGGATTTTTGGCTAGCTGGATACAACTCTGGCTATCACAATAAAGAATAGTAGGTCCATCTTGTGGGATCTGCACCTCCCCAAGAAGTCTCCTAAGCCATATAGCCTCGCAGGTAGCTTTCGCCACTGCCCGGTACTCAGCCTCTGTTGATGATAAGGTAACGGTGGGCTGTTTCTTGCTGCACCAAGAAATGGCCCCAGAACCAAGGTTAAAAGTGGAACCTGTGGTCGACTTTCGATCATCCCTATCACCAGCCCAATCCGAATCGGTAAAGCCTCCAAGGGGAAGCTTCCCGTCATCTGTGTACTCAATCCCATAACAGGTTGTCCCTTTGACATACCTCAAAACCCTCTTAGCTGCTGTCGAATGGGCTTCAGTTGGAGAACTCATAAACTGGCTTGCTACACCAACCACATAGGAAATGTCTCATCTCGTAGTGGTGAGATAAATCAGGCTACCCACAAGCTGCCTATAAAGAGTCTCGTCCACAAAAGGAGTGCCATCAACTCTAGATGGCTTGCTGCTAGTATCAATGGGAGTAGGTACGGGTTTGCAATCCTGCATGTTGAACCTGTTCAAAATTTCACATGCATAGTTAGCTTGGGAAAAAAACACACAATTTTGCTTTTTCCAAACCTCCAAGCCAAGACAATAGTGGATTAGACCCAAATCTTTCATCTCGAACTCATTTGATAAATGAGCCTTCACATTTTCAATAAGCTGCCCATTGTTACCCGTGATGACCAAGTCATCCACATAGAGAACTATCAAAACAATGTTCCCATCTTCCTCCTTCATGAACAAGTTGCAATCCGAATGACTCTTTGTGAATTGCTCCTTGGCAAAAAGTCATCAATACGACTATACATCCTGGGTGCCTGCTTCAACCCATATAAGGCCTTCTTAAGCCTGCATACCATAGTTTCCTTGCCCTTAGCCTCAAAGCCTTGTGGCTGATCCATGTAGACTTCTTCAGCCAACTATCTATTGAGAAAAGCACTCTTCACGTCCATTTGATGGACCTCCCAACCAAAAAATGCAGCCAATGCTAAAACCAACCTGATAGACGTCATCTTAGCTACAGGTGCAAACGTCTCATCATAGTCCAAGCCCTCTTGCTGTGCATAGCCTTTGGCAACCAGCCTTGCCTTATGCTTTTCGATGCTTCCATCCGATTTGTATTTGGTCCTGTAGACCCATTTACAGCCAATAGGACGCTTTCCTTTTGGTAGCTTCACCAAATCCCATGTATCATTCTTGAGGATGGAGTCGTACTCCTCTTGCATAGCATGTTGCCATACCTTCTCATCTGCTGCCTCAATGAATGTATGCGGATCTTGTGAATCCAAAATAGTAGTCATAAGTGCATAGTTTGTCTCCTGGTGTCCATGCTGCTGGGCTTGCCTTTGGGACCTTCTAGCTCCTAGATTGCTGCTCTCTCCCTCATCCAATATCAAACCATCCTGCACAGTTTGCCAATACCACTTGGGAAACTTCTTCCTTGCAGTTGGTGATGAAGACGATGAATAGGACTCAACAACTTTGCCCCTTTCCTTCCGCTTCCTAGCCTCCTTAGATTCTTCCTCTTGATCACTCATATGATCATCTTGAGGCTCCCCAATATATGGATGTGGATCATCAAGTATTGGCACAAATTCACTTGTACCCTCCATCTCATGTTCCTCCATAGGAGCATCTCGACTTATGATCCTCTTCCTGCTAGTAAGATCGTAAAGTCGGTAAGCTTTGCTTTCCTCACTATATCCCAAGAAAATGCACTTTGCTGATTTTGCATCCAGCTTCTTCCTGTTATCCTTGGGAATATGGGCATATGCCGCCGTACAACCAAACACTCGCAAAGCGCCCACCTTGGGCTTAATGCCGCTAAATGCCTCTTCTGGAGTCTTGCCTTCCACAGCTTTAGTTGGACTTCTATTCAACAGAAACACCGCTGTGTGCATTTGAAACAAAAAGGGTTGGGCAACCCCTTTGCCTTGAGCATGACCTTGCGCACTCCACAATAGTTCGGTTCTTTCTCTCGACTATGCCGTTTTGCTGAGGGGTATGAGGAGCTGTAAGCTGCCTTTTGATTCCATTGGCCTTGCAGAATTCCACAAATTCTGTCTTAATGAACTCTCCACCATCGTCTGACCTGAGCATCTTTATCTTCTTTCCTGAATGTTCTTCTACCAAAGCTTTGAAATGCTAAAAGTACTTGAATGCTTCAGATTTTTGCTTCAAGAAATAAATCCAAATCTTGCGTGAGAAGTCATCAATGAAGGTCATAAAGTAAAATCCCACCCCTGCAGACCTGGTTTGGGTTGGCCCCCACAAATCTGAATGCACCAAATCAAGTATACGTGCTGCCCTGGTGGTGCTCTCCTTGGGAAACTTTTGTCTTTGTTGTTTTCCCAGAGCGCAACCCTCGCAAACTGAAGAGCTTGGCTTAACAACTGGAAGCCGCTCCACCATATGATGCTAATTCAACATTTGCATGCTTTGGTAGCCAAGATGTCCATACCTCTCATGCCACAACCTATCCACATCACTTCTTTTTGTTGTATAAGCATGCTGACTAGGGATAGAAGTGTACAACCTGTACAGATTATCATCCTACAATCCTTTGGCCACAGCCTTCATATTATCACTCAAGTCCAATGCAAGACAAGAAGTAGCATCAAATTCTACTTCCATATTTTGTTGAGTGATAGCTCTGTAGGAATTTGGTGGGCCTTCAACGAATACAACTTAACCTTTTTGGTTCAGAGGTTGCACCAAAATCATGGAGCCTTTTGCCCCTTCCCGGAGCCGTGTTCCGGGATCCCGTCCCCGGACGCCTAGCCACCCACGAATCCAAGTGCTCCCCCTTACCCGCAAAGGGGCTGGTACCAGGGGACAATAATCACTTAGACATTTATCACTTATATCCACTTTGAACAAAGTCCCACTTTGTTATAGATCCTAACACCACAGTAGGGCAAACACTAACTGATCCACCCAACCTTGCCTACTCCCTGATATAGAGTAAGCCCCTCCTAGCCCAGTGTGAGGACTGGTAGCATGCTACTGCCAAGTGTCGGCCACGTGGCACTGACGTGGCCGACTGCACGTCGGGACCCAACTGGGGGCCCTATCCTGCTGACAGGGTCCCTAGGCTGTGTTAGGCCCGCCATGGCTATGGACCGTGCTGGGGCACACTACTCACACTGTCTTGCCCTGTTGGTCATGTACGCTGGACACGACCCTAACTGTGGTATCTGACCTATCTGTGTTCTCTAGGGTTCGGCACTGGTTACGAGCTCGTAACACTCCCTCCCCCTTAAGAACCGTCTTGGTCCTCTAAGACAAAGTCTGGAAAAATCTTGCGAAGGACGCTGCCTCTTTCCCAAGTGGCATTCTCAACAGGCTGATCATTCCACTTAACCAAATATTCTCGGTATAGAGTATGACGAGTCTGCGTCTCTCTACTATCAAGAATCTCCTCTGGTTCATGTGGAGGTTGTTGAGGATCCAATGGGAGAACTAGAACACTGTCCCCTACCAGATTGTCTGATCTGGTTAAGGCTTTTCGTAACTGACTTACATGAAAGACTGGAAAAACCTTACTGCTGTGTGGGAGTTCTAGTTCATAGGTGACCTTGCCTAGTCTCCTACTGATGGTAAAGGGACCACAATACCTTGGAGACAACTTAGCATACACTCCTGATTTGAGGGTTTTAGAGTCAATTGGGACTCTCAAGTAGACTTTCTCACCAGTGGAGAACTGCACATCCCGTCTGTGTGGATCTGCATAATGCCTGGCTCGATCCTGGGACTGTCTAATGCTATGCTTAGCATGTTCTATCATCTGGTTTAGGTCCTCTAAAAAGTTTCTGGCTGCTTCAACTTTTTCTTGTTTAAACCCTACAGCTGTGGGTGAGCGTGGCTGAAAACCGTACATCAGCATAAATGGGCTGTATCCCGTAGCTGCATGTTTGGTACTGTTGTAAGCAAACTCTAATATCGAGAGATACTCCTCCCAATTAGTCTGCTTCTTGCTGACGTATGCACGAAGCATATCCTCCAGCACTTGATTTACCCTTTCTGTTTGACCGTCCGTCTGTGGATGGTCGGTGGTACTCATATTAAGTTTAGTATGGAGATGATGGAATACTGCCCTCCAAAAATTTCCAGTAAACTTACTGTCCCGGTCGCTGACTACGCCGGAAGGTAGACCGTACAATTTAAATAGCCCGTCTACAAACAACCTCGCTAACTTTGGAGCTCTAACGGTTGTTTTGGTCGGAATGAAATGAGCCATTTTGGTCAGACGGTCAACTGTGACCCATATAGCGTCATTACCCTTTTGGGTTTTAGGCAGGCCTACTATAAAATCCATGGAGATACTCTCCCGTTTACCAGCTGGTATTTCTAAGGGATGCAACAACCCTCCTGCCTTTAAACGCTCTGCTTTATTTACTTGACATTTCTGGCAACTGGTTACATACTGGTGGACGTCCTTTTTCATACTGGGCCAGAAAAATTGCCTACGAAGAAGCTCATAGTCTGTATGCCTGGGTGTCCCGCGCTAGGATTGTCATGACATTCATATAGGACCTGCTCCCTATAATCCTCTGAATTGGGGACACATACTCTATCTCTATAGAGCAAGTACTCATCCTGAATGGAATATTGTTTCCATTTTAATCCTTGAGTCAACTGACCCTCAACCACTGGGGTTTGCTTGGACAGGCTCAGAATCCTCAACGTCATCTGACGACGTATACTCGGACTCATCATCATCCTCAACGGAAGCTGCTGTATTCTTGGATGAACTGGCACCAGCCCCGGGAACTGGTTCTGGAGTCTGTAACTGTCTGCTCTGGACTGAGTTCCAGATAGTAGAGAAGAATGCATCATGCTGGCATTTCCCTCTCAAGGACTCGAGTAACTCATTACGAATCTGAGTAAAACTCAGCTCGTTTATCATAGGCATTCTGCTAAGGGCATCTGCTACTGTATTGAATTTTCCACGCCTATATCTGATAGACATGTCAAACTCTTGCATCAACTCTGCCCAACGAGCTTTCCGACCTCTAAGCTCAGGTTGATTGCAAAGGTATCTGAGACTCTCATGGTCTGTCAGGACCTCAAAGTTGGCGCCATACAAATAATGCCTCCAAGTCTTAAGGGCATGGACTATAGAAAAGAGTTCCCTTTCATAGGCACTGTACCTAGTCTGAGTTGGCTCGAGTTTTTTACTCTCGAACGCAACTGGTCGTCCACCCTGAGTTAGCACAGCACCTACTGCAAAGTCGCTAGCATTTGTTTCGACCACAAATGGCTGATTGGGGTCGACGACTTTTAAAACTGGTGCTGTAGCTAAGGCTGTTTTGAGAGCATCAAAGCTCTCCTACTGTGCGGACTCCCAAAAGAACTCCTTTCCCTTCCCCTTAAGGAGATTTGTCATAGGGTCTGCTATCTGAGCATATTCCTTGACAAATCGTCTGTAATATCCCGCCAGACCAAGAAAGATTTGAAGTTCCAAAATATTTTGAGGTCTCAGCCAACTGAGTATGGCTTTAACCTTATTTGGGTCCATCTTAATCCCATCTGAAGAGATAATGTGACCCAAATATGCTACTTCTTCAACGAAGAATTCACACTTGGATTGTTTAGCATAGAGCTTATGCTTTCTGAGCAGTCGAAACACCTTTCTGAGGTGTTTTAGATGCTCTTTCCTCGTTTTGCTATAAACGAGGATGTCATCTAAAAATACGACTACAAACTTACCCAAGTATGGTCTGAGGACACTGTTCATCAAGGTCATAAAGGTAGCTGGAGCATTTGTGAGCCCAAATGGCATCACCTTAAACTCATAATGACCGTGACGAGTCCTAAAAGCTGTTTTCGAGACATCTTCCGATTTTATACGGACTTGATGATATCCCGATCTGAGGTCTATTTTGCTGAAAAACTTAGCCCCGTCGAGTTGATCAAACAACTCGTCTGCCCGAGGCATAGGGTATTTATTCTTAATTGTGACTTTATTGAGGGCTCTGTAATTTACGCAAAGACGCATAGACCCCTCTTTCTTTTTCACCAATAGGACTGGTGAGGCCCATGGCCTTTCCCAAGATAGTCTGTTAACTGCCTAGTTATTTCTTCATCCTCTGTTCGGCTGACCCGATACGGAGGTTTAGAAACAGGTGCTGTACCTGGTACTAGGTTTATTACATGATCTACCTCTCTGCTAGGTGGTAAACCATGTGGCAAATCTTCAGGAAAAACATCTTTAAATTTAGACAATAAAGTTTCTAATTTACTAATTTTCTGCTGAATAGAACTGGAAATAGAAACTTCAGGAATAAACTGAAAGTCACATAAGAATACCTGATGGTCTTCGTCTCCGATTAGCTGACAGAGCTCTGAACTGCAGACCATAGGGCTGTTGGGAACATCATGCTCCCCATGCAACTGGATCTCTCGGCCTTTATGCTGAAAGCTGAGGGTGTTCTCCTGATAGTTTCTGTGGAGGGAAGGTCCTAAAGTGTAGAGCCAATCTCTCCCGAGAACAATGTCTGTTCGATCCAAGTGCATTATCTGAAAGTTTATTTCATCTTGGTACCCCTGAATTCCAAGATTTAACTTACTTACCATAGTTTCCCATATTTTTTTATCTTCACCCCTAGCTATTGAAACTATGTACCTATGCTGACTAGGTACTTCTGGTAGTTTAAGCTTTTTAACCAGGGTGTGGTTGATGAAATTATGGGTTGCCCCATCATCAACCATGACTCTTACTGACTGGTTACCAATTTTCCCATGCATACGTACTAGGTCATGCGGCTCAAAGCTGAAGGGTCTCGCTAGCATTGCAGAGGTCAGCTGGCAACAGTGTTCATGATCTTCATGATACACTTTGATCTCGGAAGCTGCCGAGTCACTGGGGAAACATACAGTCTGAACAAGATGAACTTGTTTTTTATCTTTCTTATCTTTTTTAGTGAAAGGCCCCTTGGGACACTGTCTGACTGTGTGTCCCTTGCCCATACACACAAAGCACAAACGTTCTTGTTTGGCTTTCTCAAAATCATCTGGTTTTAAGGGCTGTATGAGTGAAGGGCGTTTCTGAGGAGCTTCACTTTTAAATTTGTCTTCTTTCTTTCTTTTTAAAAATTTCTTTTTAAATTGAAAGTCTTTCTGAGAAGGCTGCTTAGAAAGTGGCTGTTGTCTCGCCTTCTTCCTACCCACTGAATCATCATAGATTTGAGCATATCTGAGAGCTTGCTCAAAGGTAGTAGGCGAGTTTCTCTGGACCTCTACTTTATATTCATCTTTGAGGCCACAGACAAATCCCCTGATTTTCTGATAGTCATCCATATTTTTAATCTTTAAAATTGCTTCTCGATACTACGAGATATATTGGATGAGGGACTTGTCCATTACTGTTCTTTCCCAGGCTTCCCAGGCTCTATCAAGTTCATTCTCTGGTAGAAATTCTCTTAGGAAAGCTTCTTCAAAAGCTTTCCATGACCGGGGAGTCTGCCCAGTCTCCTGGAGATTTAACCACCCCTTATAGGCCATAGGCCCTAAGGAAAGACTGGCCTCAATAGCTTGCAAATGGTCAGGGGTCTGTTTAAGAGCATGAATGTTCTTCCATTTGCTGAGGAAGGTTTGTAAAATATCTGCATTTCTATCCTTCTCTTCCCCATTAAAAGTAGGAGGTTTTAATTCTTTAAAAACACTGGGATGAGACCGTAAAGTCTCACCCGAAACTGATGGAAGTGGAGAAGGGGATAACTAAGAAGTGGAGGGAAGGCTTCCTTTCGCGGAACTCAAAATCAAGTTTTTGAGTTGAGCGAATGAGTCGTCCACACTGGACTTGAAATTGGCTAATGCCAACTTCAGTTCATCCACTTCTGTTACCAATTGGAGGAACTGCTCCTTGGTAACCAGTTCGTCGAGTTCTTCGGTGAACTGTTCCTATTCTTCTACTTCCATGGGTTCCTTTCCTTTTCTGTAAGTCAAGGCTTCTATTTCAAGTTCGTCGAAGCCTCTCTCCGGGGGTTGATCAGGTCTCTGAGGAGTGGTCATCTTCGGAACTGAAAGAGAGCTACCTTAACTTCTGAAGGAAAAAAAGTCTAAAAGACTAATTTACAACTGTACAAGGGAAAGGAAAGATGACTTAGCTGGTTCTGAGGACTGTACTTCCAAAGAAAGAATGAAGAGGAACCCTTTCAGCTCTTCTTCAACTGCTTTCAGACCTGCTGTCCGGAAAAATCAGGAACCAGGATGCCAAGATGCAAGCAAATCTCTGATTTCCCCTGATCCTACCCTCGGTGTCAGGTTAACACTCGGGTAGATCAAATTTTCCCAGATTGGAGTCAAAAAACAGATGTACCAAATCCGAATTTGTGAAGGCCTCTGCTCGCTGAACTGCCTGCTCTGAAAAATCAAATTCCAAGCTTAAACTGTAGGCAAAAAACTGAATTTGATTTATTGTAGACCCTCGCTGACTGGCCAACAGTTCTATGGGCCCACCAAGTCCAGATTTATGGCCTAAAAATCATCTACAATCCTAATTTTGTTGACTTACTACCCTCGCTATCTGTCTTTCAGATCTGTGGCTACTGACAATCAGACTAAAGGGCCTCAAACGGATTTCAAAACTCAGGATTTCAGAAGATATTATCAGCGCTGGATCTGTACTTGCTTTCCTCTTGAATTTCCGCTCAGATTACAGTGCTTTACACTCAAAAATCAGAAGTTACTATCTGATTTTGCAGCGATGGAACTACCCCTGAATTCTGGTTCGGATTCTGTCAGAAAAGCAAGTAAATCCACCAAGATTTCCTCAGTAGGAGACTGTTCCTACAGCGCTGGCCCTGCTCCTCTACTTTCTGAAAAACTGAGAAACATTTCCTATCTTCTGATAGCTTTCTCTACTGCTGCTCTTGAACTCCTTAGGATGGAGATGGCTCTGATACTAGTGTTATAGATTCTAACACCACAATAGGGCAAACACTAACTGATCCACCCAACCTTGCCTACTCCCTGATATAGAGTAAGCCCCTCCTAGCCCAGTGTGAGGACTGGTAGCATGCTACTGCCAAGTGTCGGCCACGTGGCACTGACGTGGCCGACTGCACGTCGGGACCCAACTGGGGGCCCTATCCTGCTGACAGGGTCCCTAGGCTGTGTTAGGCCCGCCATGGCTATGGACCGTGCTGGGGCACACTACTCACACTGTCTTGCCCTGTTGGTCATGTACGCTGCACGACCTTGACTGTGGTATCTGACCTATCTGTGTTCTCTAGGGTTCGGCACTGGTTACGAGCTCGTAAGACACTTCTACTTATGGGATTTCTTTGAGCGTGGGCTATGGCTCCACTTTGCCATTCCAACACTCTCCCTCAAAGTGGGGCACAGGTCACATTGCATGCTCTGATACCATGTAGGAATTCGGTGGGCCTTCAACGGATACAACTTAACCTTTCTGGTTCAGAGGTTGCACCGTGATGCAACTTAACCTTTCTGGTTCAGAGGTTGCACCAAAATCATAGAGCCTTTTGCCTGTTTAGATGTGCATGCACCTGAAAAGCACCTGTTCAGATCTGCCTGTCTCAGAAGTCACCTGTTCAGATACTACCTCCCTCAAATGTACCTGCTCCAGTTGTGACCTGCGCCAAAAAACTAGCAAACAACCAAAATTTTTCTGATTCAGATCTGTCGACAGCCAGTAACTTTCCGTCAATCTTCTCCTAGAAGATTCCCGTTGTTTTCCTAACAACGTTGACTCCACATGTTCAGAAAGGTTAAGTTGCATCACGGTGCAACCTCTGAACCAGAAAGGTTAAGTTGTATCCGTTGAAGGCCCACCGAATTTCTACATGGTATCAGAGCAGACAACGTGACCTGTGCCCCACTTTGAGGGGTTGGAAGTGGAGCCACAGCCCACGCTCAAAGAAATCCCATAAGTAGAAGTGGGACTTTGTTCAAAGTGGATATAAGTGATAAATGTCTAAGTGTTTATTGTCCCCGGACGCCTAGCCACCCACGAATCCAAGTGCTCCCCGGCGCGGGGAGCACTTGGATTCGTGGGTGGCTAGGCGTCCGGGGACAATAAACACTTAGACATTTATCACTTATATCCACTTTGAACAAAGTCCCACTTCTACTTATGGGATTTCTTTGAGCGTGGGCTGTGGCTCCACTTTGCCATTCCAACAAGCTCCTACTGAAAGAAGATTTTTAGCAAGCGGGTAAGGGGGAGCACTTGGATTCGTGGGTGGCTAGGCGTCCGGGGACAATAAACACTTAGACATTTATCACTTATATCCACTTTGAACAAAGTCCCACTTCTACTTATGGGATTTCTTTGAGCGTGGGCTGTGGCTCCACTTTGCCATTCCAACAAGCTCCTACTGAAAGAAGATTTTTAGCAAGTTCTGTTGGTACATATAAGACATTCTTAATGACTTTGACTTCTCCTAATGGAAGCTTTATAGGTACTGTGCCCTTTCCCTTGACCTTGTGTGTTGAGTTGTCACCTACGCACACCTCTTGTCCATCACAAATCCCACAAAGGTATCAAACCAATCCCTATGAGGGGTCATGTGCTTTGAAGCACCCGAGTCAATGTACCAACCACCTGTTGTAGCTTGTGAAGCCAATGCAAGAGAAAATAACTCAGCTTGCCTTATGTCACTTTGCTCCTCTCTTGCAACACTCTCAACAACATTTCCTCCTTGCTTCTTTGTGCCCTTCTTTTGCTCTGCAAGCTTCTTCCTGCACTCAAAAACAAAGTGTCCATATTTACCACAGTAATTGCAATTCCCCTTCCTTCGAGGTGTGGAAGAAGTACTCGAGGAGGATTGTGCTTCTGACATTTGCAAGTTCTCCATTCCTTGCTCAAGTGTTTGTGGTGTTCCTTTGTTCTTTCCTTTTCCTTTCTTTTTGTCCTTGGCTGGATTTTGCTTCTTCTTAGAAACAAAGGCATGCTCCTGAAAATCTTCCCTCTTGGAGAGATTAACTCTCCTCATCTCCTCCTATAACAAGAGACCATATACCTCTTCATAGGTAGGGATTTTTTCCCTCACAAATATCATCATCACAAAGTTCTGATAAGCATATGACAAGCGATTCAGAACTATTGGCACCAAGTCTTTGTCAACAATAGCCTCTCCAAAGACAAAAAGCTGATATCTAAGATCATTAATCTTAGTAAGATGATTAGTAATTGTCTTCCCTGTCTCCATCCTAAGAGTTTACAACTTGTTCTTCAAGTAGAAAAGTCTAGTTGTACTTGTTGTCTCATACAATGCACAAAGAATGTGTCAAGCATCTACAAGCCCTTTGGCTGACCTGATTAGAGGTATCACATTATCCCTCAATGACATATTGATGATCCTGTGCGCCTTTTCCCCTCTCTTGATATAGTCCTTGAGCTCAAGTTCTGATGTTGGAACAAGCTCCTCACTTGTCAAAAGCTTCCAACATTCGTTGTCTTCCAAAATGTTCTTGATCTTGAATTTCCAAATGCTAAAGTTAGTGCCATCAAGCCGGCTGGTTTCACTCAGCATGCTCTCTGCAAGACTAGACATAGCTGGATAGAAATAAAACACAAAAGGTAAATTGGGGTTTCACCCAACTAGGGTATGCAGCCACTTGCTCAATAACCCTTAGCTTCTGGATTTGAAACTATCCCCCTGTATGGTCAACATTTGAAACCTTTTGTACATAAGTATAAAAGGCCATGAGGTATACAAGCCTCTTTGTGTACGTTTTGGACCTTCAAAGCTTTCTTAAGCTTTGTAATGCTTTGCTTTGTAACAAAACTTTTAACTTAAGTTTATTAAACTTTGCACAAACTTTTAAACTTAAGCTTTATTAGAGCTTTTAAAACTTTTAGGCTAAGATATACACATAAGCAAACAAATTAAAAGATTTTGAATCTTTTAAGAGAGGAGGAGGAGGGCATACACTTTCCCTTTGTACTTTTTGTAGGTACAGAAGGGAGGAGGCCCCTTCCTCCTCACTCTTGGGATTGGCTTGAGAAGCATTGCCATATATTTTGGTTCGTGCTATGCATGATAAAGTTGATGGAGTGAGACTTTGTAAGTGGAATTTGTTGGGTTGGGAAGCTGGACAATGTCTTGGCACTAATGCCTGTTGCAATGTATGTTGATTGCCTTCTTGAGAGACGTGCTTGTTTAAACTACTTGAAGGATAAAATGATGAAAGCAATGTAAGGAGTAATAAGCTTGTTTGGCATTTATGAAAAATTGATGCTTCCAAGCTAAGAAACGTGATATGTGACACATGCCATTGACACCTGTCATTATGAAAGTATATTTACTGAAAAAGTTTATGAATGGAATTAGTTTTGAGTTGAATTTATATAATTTCTTCAAATTGTAAGCATTCAAGTTATTATGATTGTAGAGGTGCTAAGCATTCCTCTTTTTATTGTTATAGGTATTTTGGACTCCTGAAGGTAAAGGGTGGGGCCTCCGCACAGCAGAAGATCTACCAAAAGGAGCATTTGTTTGTGAGTATGTAGGTGAAATCATGACAAACTATGAACTTTATGCAAGGAATCAGACAATATTGAAGAATGCAAAGCACACGTACCCTGTACTACTTGATGCTGATATATGCTCTGAGCAACATTTGGCTGATGAAGCTCTATGTCTTGATGCAACTTTCTATGGCAATGTTGCAAGGTTCATAAACCATAGGTATTTGCTCGTACTGTATATATTGGGGACCTGTACAAAGCTGGAATTGACATGTTTGAGTTTTTGAGATTTTGAAGAAATGTATCTCAATACCTCCTGCTATGAAATTGAAAACTTTCTAGGGTATGGTGCTACTATTCCATGTAGAATTATTTTCTATTTTGTAAATATACATAGTCAATTAGTGAGTTCGAAACCTATTTACTTTCCTATCCTCTAGCATGATCGTACTCGACCTTAAAATCACTATTAGCATTGTCGAACATTCCTAGAAATTGATTTGGCTTTACTGGAGGCCTGACTTATTGACTGACTTATGTAACTGATCGTTCCTAGCCTGTTCTTGTGGTTGATGATGATTTTTCTGCAAAATAAGGCACCATTTTGTATTATTTTCATTACTTTCTCACTTATGTGTATGGAGGTTCTCCAAAATGTTGAAACTTGGAAGCATTTGTATCTATCTTTGTATAGATATATAGAGTTCCTATTTGTAGTTGACAGATCGATGAAACTGATTATCTTGTACCGTTGGTGTTTTGAAAACATGAAATTTAAACATTCCATCCAAATTGCTTTTAATGGAAGACTGTGGATCTGATAGGCATGCTTTGATGCTGTGTGCAGATGTTATGACGCCAATATGCTTGATATTCCTGTCAGCTTTGATAGTGCTGATCGCCATTACTATCATGTAAGAAAGTCAATACATCATTGAATGTTCCTGTAAAAGCATCAGAATACAAGTATCTCCCAAACGTGTCTCAAGCTTCTAGAGGATTTTTCTGAGTAATTATAGTTATTCTAATAGTAATTTTAAGTTTAGGTGGTGGGAAAGCTTCCTCTTCTGGAAAACAGGCAATAGTTGTATTTATAACATTGTGTTTTGGAACAGCATGCTTTCTTCACGACCAGGTCAGTCAAAGCAATGGAGGAGCTCACATGGGTGCGTCTAAACTTTCCATTATATATAAGCTGGGGTTCACCTTGTCCTGTCTGTATAACTGTCAGAAATCATTTTTGAGTTTCATTAGTAGAATGTTCTTATTATCCTAATTGTTCATATATTATCAAAGAGGATTGGCAAACAGAAAGAGTGGCTTTTCTTTTCAGCTAGTCAACGTGTTATTGGCGTAAAGCAGTTAAAGCACAAATTGCTTGAAGTAAATGCGAGGCTGTTTACTTGATAGATGGCTTAGAAGGTCAAAGACTAGATTGCTTAAAATTGTTGAAGAAGCGATTGTTTCAAGTAGGTGAAGGACTGTAGATATACTTGTCTCCATCAACTCTCTATTGAGGAGCAAGTTTTACTTGGTGATGGTGAGGGAGAGCTAGTGTTGGGAGGACATGACGCTAGTGATAAGGGTAGCTAGTTTGTTGCTTTTTGTTTTTGCTTGTGTTAAGATGTGTGTCCTACTTGCTGAAGATCTTATCACCATCATTGTGATGTTTGCAATTTTGTGTAGAAAAGGTGTAAATCTTGGTATCCAAGTGCTCCATGAATGTAGCTAAGCTCTACTTTGGTGAATTCTGGTATACTGAATGTTGGTGGGTTTTATTCTATTTTTTGATCTGTGGCTTGAATTTTCATTGCGCATGCCTCTCTACCCTATTTCTACAAGTTCTCAAAGGAGGATTATTTCATCATGATGAAGCTCAGGGGTGATTGATGCATGCGGTTTTGCATGCATGCACATCTATGCATGTGCTTGAAAGGGCATGCTTGCATGAAGATCGTTCTCCCTATTTGGTCACAATTGTGCCATATTTAGCCCTTTAAGTCTATATAGTAATTAATCTTATTTGTATACCTGGCTTGCAAGCTTCCATGGTTGGACGGAGGGTAATCGTCATGACTTTTATCAACTATATTCTTTGAAAAGAACGTAGCACTTTTTGCGATTGATCATTGTGATGAATTGTTACAAGGTATTAGAGCAACAGCCTTGAAATTCTAGGATCATGATATCATTGCATGTAGATTCATAAAGCTCATTTTGAGTTAAGAAGTCAATTTCTTACTTGTTTTAAAGTTTGGCAAAAGTAGTGGACTTTGCTGTTCAGCAACAATATCGAATTGGTAAAGGATACCAAAAGGATGCTACCTCAAGCATTCGAGATGACAGACTCTGGGGAAGCTCATTACTGTCTCGGGATTCAAATCCACAGAGACAAAACAAGAAGCTACTCTATATTACTCAGCAGAGGTACATCTTCAATTTGCTTTCTAAATTCGATTTTATGAATTGCAAGCTTGTACATTCTCCTATGGATCTAGGATTTAAGTTATCTAAAAAGCAATGCCCTCAATCTAAAGAGGAGAAGGACGAAATGAAGGGATATCCATATCATTCAATTGTCGGATCCCTCATGTATTCAATGATCTCCACCAAACCCGATCTTGCATACGCCGTAGCTCTTTGAGCCAATATATGGTGAATCCTGGAATAATCCACTGGAAGGCTCTACTAAGAGTCATCAGATATGTTCGAGCTACTATCGACCGTTGCATCTGCTATGGACAGATTGATCCATCCGACATCCATACATTACATGGATACACAGATGCAAAGTGGGCAAGCGACATCGACACAAGAAAATCCACTTTTGGATTAATCTTCCTGCTCAACAATGGTTCAACAATGGTCCAATATCCTGGAAGAGTCGAAAGTAGACCTCCATTGCAATGTCTTTGACTGAGTTTGAAAATGTTTCATGGGCTCGTTTTGTACGTCGTTTTGAAACACGTATGAAACGTTTGGTTCAGGTTTGAAACGGGAAAGTTTTTTTAGGTTTTTTTTTTTTTTTTGAAAATGTGTTTTTGAGGGTTTTTGGGGTTTACAAATGTCATAGAAAGTCTAGTAACAAGTAGATACATCCAATTTCATGAGAATGCACTAGAGAATGCAATTTCAAGAAGAGAAGTTGTGTATGGTGACTATGGTCACTTTATGTAGGAAAAATAGTAATTATTCTTCCACAGAGAACATGATGAAAGTTCGAATAAATCAAACTAAGATCAGTGTCTTCAATCGGGTTTGTATCTGATCTATTTACTAATAGAACAATATTTGCTCTGATTGAATATGCGTGCGGAAATAATATGCGGAATTAAGAGACAACTTAAGACAATTTTAGGCAAACATATTGATCAAAAACGAATTTATAATTCTGAATCTGAATCAGTATACATCTCTTGCTATCTTATCTCGCTGTTGTGTCTTTGATTTAATGAGTCTGAGAATCTCTTCAGTTTGAGTGTCTGAGAGTTGGTTACAACGAGTAGTGCACATATATTTCAATTGTTACAGGACAGGTCTTTTGGCCTTTTATTTCTGTGACAATAGATCTAACCGTTTGCGACGGTTGATATTCAAATAGACGCTCTGTTTTCAGGGTCGAATGATTTCTGTTCGCGAATTATTCTTGACAGTCCATCTCTTCTTTACAGCTTCGTGACACTTGTCTCTTCGCGACATTTTCGTCTTTCGCGAATTGTTCGCAACAGATGACAATTCTTGAGCTTGAAGAAAAATCAGAAGATTTGGCGAATTTGTCGCGACATCTGAGGTTTGAACAAGAAACAAGACCAAGGTGTAGCCAATCTTTAATCTCATATCTTTGATGTCTTTCTTATGGGTTTCTTGATGCATAAGATTGAGAACGAACCTAATACTAAGCCAAAGAATGTTGAGGAACGATCGGTCAGATAGTATGGTGAGAGAGATGTCGAACTCCATAGTATATGGCTAGTGACCCCAATACATGATCAACCACATCGTCCGCCACTATGGCTTACCAAGCAGGTAGATTTTAGAAATGGAACTTTCCATGGTGAGATGGATTTTCATGCTAGTTGAAATTTTTTTAGGGAATCTTTTACTGATGTTTTTGTTGCTTGGTGCTGTTTGTGCTCTGACGCTGTGCTGCTTAAGCCCTTAGTTGTATTAGCTGCAATAAATAATATAGTAACCTATGAATTTTATTTTCTAGCTTATGTTAAACTGGTATTCAGATTTAGTTCTCTGGTCGCATTGCAATTTTGCTTGCATGTGGTTTTCAGTGTTCTCCAGTTATTTTTGAACTACCAGTCCTTTCTATTTTTGTTGAATTGCGTGTAACTCTGTTTGGTCCTGCTTATTCCTGTCTACTTGTTGAGTTGTTTGGAACTATTTCATCTAGTCTTTATACGATTTAGGGCCATGCTTAGGTGCGCCCTTTTCTCACAAGGTAGTGTGCAACAGAGAAGAGAAACATATTCTTAATTTGCAACAAGAAAGCTAGTTGACTTTGTGACTTCACTTTTTGCAGGATTATTCAATTGACTTTGAAGATGCAGGACATCCAATTGGCTGTTTCTGTTGCCTTTGTGGGAGCGAGTACTGCAGAGGAAAACAGATATCTACATGATTCTGTAATATGTTTGAAGGAATTTTTTTCAACTTAGTAATTCATTATACCCTGGTAATATTATTTCTTTTCCAGGCTACTTGTCTGGTTTTCGTCAAGGATCTGGCACCATCAAAACTTGGTACATCTTCTAGCTGCGGTACGATAAAGTTGGAGACAGCACAATCTATTCTGGGTATCAAAAGAGTAATTCGAAAGACATCCAATTTTGTAGTCTGATTTCATGTATTGGTAGATTCTTCAGCTTGATGAATATTAGGGTCTTTACAGCATCTGCTTTGTCAAAAGGTACATTTAAAGTGTGTTAACAATTTTTTTTCCAATACGGTGAGGAAAATCACAATCATTGAAGTTTTAAAACTTTGATGGTGGTTACAGTCAGAACCTTTTGTTTCCAGTTACTGGAGTCATCTTGTATCACAACACATGTTTTGATGGAATATCTTCCTATTTTTTGGACAAACATTCCAGTGCAACTGTTAATCTTGTGAATTTCTTGAAAAATGAAGGGGTAGGATGGAAAACTTGAGGGACAGCCAGCTAGAAGGGGTAAAAGAAACTGAAGCTCTAAGTTGCATTGAGCCAGCGTTCAGGGGAGTCCAGCATTCCGCAACCTCAAATCTCTAAAAGAAAAAATAATTTAGATTGCGATTAGTCTGCTTGTAAATCTAAATTCAATAAACCAAAGGAGTGGCACACTATTAAGAGGCCACATGAGGTAGGGAGGCCACTACGAATCTACTTTGTATTAATAAAGTTCAAGTAACTTGGTAGTAGAAGGTATATACTTCATTATGCATAGGTTTATATGGAAAGAGATATGTACTTTCTAACTAGCTATAATTGATGCAAAATCTCTAAGCAAGCGTCAAGCTAATGCAGTGAGAGTTATTCCAACATATGTTGTTGTTGGTTATGTTCTATTTAGCATTGCTGGTTGTGACCAGGCGCAAAGGACGTCAAATACGTGGAAATAAATTAACTACGTGTTAATAGCTGAATTGTAGCCATTGTTTTGCAAATAGTGCTAGATCATCACTTTGACGTAATTGGCAAAAACCCAATTTGTTGAACTTGAAATTGTCCATGGGCCATTTCAAATCTCTTTTTAATGGTTTTTGTGTCCTAGTGTTATCTCCAAGCTACCCAAGAAAATGTACTTTTTTTTCTTAAGAACATTTTGAACAAACTGCTTTGAAATTTCGAAACGCCTCTCCGCTCATATTTCAAAATGCTGTATCTCAAAACAAAATGCAACTATGGTGAAGCTAGATGGAAAACTGGAGGAAAATGCACAAGGTTAGGCTGGAGTGGAAGGGGCAAGTCTGACAACAATAAATATAGGGATGTAGGGAAGTATAGGGATATTCAGAAATGGGATGGCTCGATGGAAATAAATAGGCGACTAAAAAAGTTTTATCTACATGTGGCTATGCAGCAGTAGCACTCCCTTCTTTCTTGTTGTTGCAAGAGCAGCCACCTCCCCACCCACCCCAATGACCTCCACTCCCTCTTCTCTCTTCTTCTTCATGTATTCCATCCCATCTATCTTTTTCACTTAACCCTAACTAAAACTATCCTGCCTTTGATGAACCCTACACCCCTACCAAAGTTGTTGAATCCTACACCATCGCTAGCTTGAGAATGTACTCCTACAAGATTTCCAAGGATTGAAAGCAGAGCTACACTTGATTAAACTGGAAATGTCCTAGCTCAAAAAAACCAAGAAGAAGTGGATACGCAGAAGCAACTCCGAGCCCCCAACCCATCCTTGCTACATCACAATTATTCAACAAGCTCAAAGAATTAGAACCCAGATTGAGAAACAGAAAGATGAAACCATGTATTGGCTTCCGTGCTTAAGAAAGGAAGTAAGCCTACTACACCTTTATACTCAGTTATTTAAGCCACTCTTTCAGAGGAAAGGCTTTGTGAGAGTAAAGCTTTCAATATTAAGGTACGTGGCATATGGCATGGCGTACAAAACGTGACAATGCCACTTAGATTATTTGCTTTACCTCATCTATTGCACATATAGATGATTTATGGAAAAGAACCAAATTGAAAGACATGCAGATTTTTATGGACGACGACCTCACATATATTTAGGTGTAAGAACAACGTCAAGCCTTCCAAGAGGCCAAGAAATCGACTAGACATGTGATTTGTAGAAATGGATGAGTTCGTTATCTTGATAATACCTCTAGCAGTTCTCGCCAATAGGGAGTTGGGGTGCCTTGGGGCCCCATCCACACCATTTGCATGTCGGAGTTTGGAATTGTAATGGCCTATATTCATCCTCTACCGTTGGAGATTTTATAGATTCAATACAAAGAGAGAGATTCCCCTTTTTGAATGTGCACCCAAATATACCTTCTCCCATCTTTAGATTGTGATTGACGAGCAGAGGCCCTCACTTTGGTACTCTATCATTTTCCACATGACAGCCAGTTGGAATTGTAGGTCGACGTTCCCACCATTTCACTTTATACTATTGCCTCATTATCCTTTCCATCAAAACCCTACTGACGCCCATCCAAATCATCTTGTCCTATTGGACGTTTCTGGTTTGACAATGAGCGTCGTTCCTTACATCTCCATGTTGTCCATGCTCGTCTACATGAATCACTTGCTCTTCATATTGCTTGCCGCACTTCATCGTACACTCTGCCATAAAAAGTGTGCCTACGGAGAACAGGAAAGAAAACACCTCGTGGATTCTTCATTCAGTTCCTCCACAGACACTTTTTGGCGTGAATTCATCCCTCATTCTCTACCTCGACTTACATATCTGGACTACCTATCACTTCTATACACTATACCCACTGATTCACCCATCTCCATCTTCCCCCACCCATGCGAGTTTACCTTCTTCACCTTTGATATGGTCCCAATGGCCATCAAGAGAATAAAGACCCACCGCACCAGAGACATAGAAGGCCTTGACTCTGAATTGTTGATCCATGTCGCAGACTCGCTTTCACCTATCCTTGCCACTTTGCTAAATCATGTGGTTGTCTCTAGCTTTCCTTCCACCTGGTGTATCATCCACTCCATCCACAAAAATGGTGATTCTATGAATCCTGGTAACTACCGTACTCTCATGATCGGATATGTAATTTTGAAACCGTATGCCACTATTCTTCAGTTGGCGATCAGTTCTGAAGCTGATATCAGGCGACTACATGCTTTGGGACAGGCTGGTTTTCGAGCTCACTATTTCACCATTTGCCATGTCACTCTTCGAGCTATCATTGAGGAAGCCAAACAACAAAGGGTTTAGTGTTGTTTTGTTGATTTCAAGAAAGGCTTCGATTTTGTCCCACACTCAATCATCCAGAGATTATGTGACTTTGGCTTCTCCACTGACATAGTTCTTGCGGTGATGACACTTTATGAGAGAGCTGGAGTACCATCAAGGTGAAGCAGGGTTGCTCCCTTTCCCCATCTTATTTGAATAATATATTGATGAGCTCGAGAGAGTCATTGAGTAGTGTGGTGGCACATGATGAGTCTTGGAGATATTCTAATTGCTATCCTACTTTATGCAGATGATGTGGCCCTAGTCTCCACGTCTAGAGAGGGCCGCCAACGATAGTTAGACAATCTTCATGTTTTTTGCTCCAGATGGGGTTTGGGGCTTAATATTGCAAAGACCAAGATTATGATCTTTCATACATCCAGAGCCTTCATGTTGAGACAAGAGCTTATATTTGACGAGCGGCCATTGGGTGTGGTATCATCCTACACTTATATAGGGGTTCTTTTTACTGGTTCTATATTTGGTATGAGATAGGCAGCTACAGCTAGACTTGAGAAGGGACATGCCTCCCTTGTCTAGTTAGATAGGTTTTTTTTTTGGAAGTTTATTCGGGATGTCCATAATTAGTGTCAGCTTTTTGATAACATTGTTACCCCCATCAGATTGGACCAATATCTCATGCTTGCAGATCCTTATGTTGTCACGTATGATAGTGTTAAGCCCTTCATCCCACATTATATTATCCTGATTGAGTTTGCAGTCCTACCTATACAACTTGATGCTATCTTTTGGCTTATCACATATATACAATGAGTCAGGCCATTTCCCATAGATGAGCAAAAATATACACAAGCAACACTCACCTAATCATGATGTCTTCTCCACATTGTGTTGCACTCAGGGTCAGGGAGATGCTTATCTTACAAAAAATCACAGACTAATATAACCTCGGATGATAGTTATGGCATCAAAGACTAGGACATTTAAACATGAGATCAATCTTGTACATGCATCACAATAGCATGGTTAAGGATTTAAGCATTAATGCTGCTTCCACTGACATTCGACATGTCTGTGAGATGTGCTTACTAGGCAAACAACCTAGATCAAGATTCCCAAAGAGACAAGCCACTAGAGCTAAGTCCACTTAGAATTTATACATAGTGATATGTGCGTCCCTATGAGTACTCCCTCTCTAGGTTCAGCACTATACATTATCACTTTTATCGATGATTATTCGAGATTCTCTAGTATTATGTTCATCAAGAACAAGTATGAGGCATTCAAATGCTTCAAAGAATTCAAGCAGTTTGCTGAGACACAGACTGGTCGAAAGCTCAAGACCCTACGCACAAATAGTGGAAGAGAATATTTGTCAAACGAAATGTTCGCCTATCAATTATCATGCGGCATTCATCAATTCACCACCAACTACATGCCACAGCAGAATGGAGTAGTCGAAAGGAAGAATTGAACATTACTCAATGCGGCACGATGAATGTTGTCAAACGCTCAGCAACATAAGAAATTTTGGGCTGAAGCAATTTCAACTCCTTGCTATCTGCAGAATTACTCAAGCACTAAAGCAGTTGACTCAAAGACTCCATTCGAAGCCTATCATGGATACAAATCGAGTCTTAAGTATCTTGAGTGTTTGGTTGTCTTTGCTATGTGCAGATTCTTTCTGACCTAAGAAAAAAACTTGATCTTATTAGTTGCAGAAGTATCTTTCACTACAACACCCGCCGCGATTTGCGACATGTTTTGCGATGTGAATCACGAGCTTATTTTTTTTTTGTTCGTCACGGACGTTGCAATGAGAATGTTGGATTCCAATGTCTTTAGAACACGTCGGAATCCGACAGTTACCAAATGCCAACCTCTCGGGGCCTCAGTCAGTTTGCCGACGCGGGGAGCCACGTGGACGTCGGATTCTGACATCCGCGTCCATGTATTATCCGACATGGATGTCAGAATCCGACGTACAGTCAGCACGTTGGAATCCCCAAAATATGTTATTGTGTTCATCGGATACTCAACACCACACAAAGTCTATCGGATCTATGATGTCGAATCCGGCCGAATTACATTCAGTCAAGATGTCGTCTTCCTCGAATACAGATCTTATGACTTCAAACAGAAGCAGCCAATACAGAGTTCGTTCCAACAACTCCAATCAATATCGACAGGCCTCGACTGTTCCGACAACAATCGAAGATACCCATGTCGCACAACAAGGAGAGCCATCATGTCAACAACCGACTATTGTTCGAAGGTCTGATCGACATTGACATGAGCCTGATCGTTATGTCCCTCAAGCATTCATCAGTCTTGATGAACCTGTCTCAGTAGCAGAAGCACTGTCAAGTTCGAATGTAGACAAATGGCGCATTGCCATGAATGCTGAGTATAATTGTATTGTCGAACCTCTTCCTGATGCAAAGATTATCGACACCAAGTGGATCTTCAAGTTGAAGCTCAATCTAGATGGTCTGACAGCCAAATGGAAAGCTCGACTAGTCGTCAAAGGTTTATGGGATTGACTAAATCACAACAAAAAGCTCCTTGTCGTAGGTGGAATACCACCTTTGAGTATGATCTAATTTATTGCTTTCAAAAGCAACCGGTCTACCATCATGATAAAGGATTGTACCTATAGCATAGTCATTGAAATCCGTCTCAAGTACATACGGCTTGTTAGGATCCATTATGTGTAAAATAGGTGTTGTAGACACACACTAATAAAGATTTTCAAAACTTTGATTCATCTCTTCAGTCCAGATAACCGAAGGGCTGAATTTACTGTGACGACTAGTTCTTTTAGCCCCTTTGAGGACATTTGTCAAAGGCAATGCAAATTATTGCATAACCCAAGATAAATCTATGAAAAACTCCGTAAAGCCCAAAAAGGACTTAACCTCTCGAATGGTTTGAGGAATTGGCCATTCACGAACTTGTCGGACTTTATTTGGGTCAATTTCCAACCCATGGTGCGACCAAGATAAAGTAATATCTTCTGGAAGAAGACACATTTGGATTCTTTGGCAAACAACTTCTCCTATCTAAGTAACTTTCAGACAGTTTCGAGATGCTCCTCCAAGGTCTTACTGTAGATGAGAATATCATCTAAATAGACTATGACGAACTTTCCCAGATATGGACGAAGAAGATCATTCTGCTGAAAAGTCGCTGGAGCATTTGTCAATTCAAAAGGTAAAACCAGAAATTCATAATGGCCATACCTAGTCCTAAACCCGTTTTCAACATTCTCACTTTTTATTCGAATCTGATGATACCATGATCTCAAATTGATTTTGGTGAAGTACTTTGCACCATGTAATCGATCAATCAGTTTATCCATTCGAGGTAAGGGTAAACAATTTTTAGTCGTTAATTTATTTAACTTTTTAAAGTTCACACAAAGATGAGTACCTCCATCCTTTTAACTAAAAGAACCGGTGCCCCCCAGGGGGACTTACTAGGCCTCACATGGCCCATCTTAAGATAGTTTTGCAACTATCTGTAAACTTCATCCTCCTCTGTAGTACTCATCCTATAAGGATACAAAGATATAGAAGAACTACTAGGAATGAGTTTAATATCGTGGTCGACTCCCCTAGAGGGGGAAAGACCCTCTGGAATATGTTTAAGAAACACATCGTTAAATTCTTGTCTAAATTTCCTAAAGCTTTGACTTGTTTTAGGTTATTAGACATTAATTCCAACTGGAAATTATAGTATCGTAAATTGCATTCTTCACGGTAAGTGGAATCCATCAACCAACATAAATAAGAATTACAAACAACGAAATTGCTTGGTAGCATAATCTTTCAAATGTTAGTAGCATTGGCATTCAATAAATAAGCGTCAATCATTCATTAAAATCAGCCAAACTTACTACTACTATAAGCAATATATCAGAAAATTCCAAGAATACGGCGCGAAAAGTGGAAATCATCTATTGTATATTTTTTGATTATCTATAATCTGTATACAGGGAAGAAATATATATAAAAAGTTTTGATAACGGTCAGAAGCTAAAGCTTCTATTAATGCATGCGTTCTAGTTCCTAAACAACTTAAAACATGCTTAAACATTTATTGTTATGCTCTGATCCGAGCGAGAAGCATAATACGCTCCTATTTTTTTTTTTCAAAAAATAAACCACTTTGCATTAAAAGATCTTCGTACTAGGAGATTTGTGGTGTTGATCGGTATGCTAGAATGAAAGTTGATTAAAAAATGAACAGATTGAGTCACACGATAGGCGTCATACGATCAATCAATTTTTTAAGAAAAATTTTCAAAAATGTTGAAAAGTGCCTATCGGACATTTTCAGTGTGCAGAAAACTTAGAAAAGTGTGAGTTAGTATTTTCGATCCAAAATTCTACATCGGTCAGTGTCTTTGGTCTGTGTAGAAACTCTGAGTATTTTTATAGATGCCATGTAATCCTACAAACTGTCATAAAATGTAGAGTAAATCTACAGTCTAAAATTCAAACAAAAATGGACGCTTTGACATCAAAAACTTGGGTTTTTCTTTCCCCGGATATTCGGGATCTAAAAAATCCTCTTGTGACAAGTTGAGCTTTCTTTTGATCGATACTTCCATCTGCTTTGTACTTGATTTTGAATATCCATTTGCAATCAACTACATTTTTGCTAGTAGGCATTTCGACAATAGTCCATGTCTGGTTCTTGATTAGAAATGAATACCATTTATCCATTGCTTCTCTCCAAAGATCAAAATTCGACTAACCGAGTGTTTCTTTGACATTCGTCAACAATTGGTGGCTCCTTGCAACTGCATTCACTTGTTGATCTTATTGCTTCTTGTTGATGTTCTTCACTTTCAATATTATGCAATCTTGAATCTCATGATTATTGTGTTTGCGATACTTACAGAACATCTTTTTCTTCGGCAATGTACTCAATAATTGCTCTTGATTCTATATCGGCTTCCGATATAATACTGAATATGAGTGTGTCGATATGATCGTCACACAATTTTTGTATGTAGGTGGCAGGCTTGATAGCAATGCCATAATTGCAACTTGATCGATGATAATTGGTCCGAAAGCTGCCATCTACTGCAAGAGATTCTTGAACTGAGTTATGTGCTTCTGCGACAAATCACTATTAGACATCTTGAGTGACAATAATTGTCTTCTGAGATGCAACTTAGAAGTCACGTCCCTCACATCATATATTGTGCAAAGGATGTCCAATACTTCTTTCAAAGTTTGAGCTTCAAATACATGTCCGATATGAGTTATAATATATTGAGAATCATGATTAGCGCGAAAGCTTTACCATCATTTAATTTTCATTTGGAGTCAAATGTGTCGTCTTCAACCTCTCTTCAATACTTGTGAAAACATCCCACAACTCCTTGGTGATTAGCACGATCTTCATCTTAAATTTTCACAAATGATAATTTGATCCATCTAGCTTGTCAATTGTAAAGCTAGATCTGCCTTGTGAATCCATATAGAAATCAATCTTATTGATAGTCTAGTCTGTCAGCAACCCAAGATTGAAAGATAATGTCTGATAATATCAGAACACTATCATTATGCAATGCTCTAATTGGAATCAATATAATTTCTTTGATGCTATTCTTTGGAAGCATGGTTTCAGGTGAAGTCCTACAGTGATGCAAGCTGGGCATCCTGAAGGATGACTGCAAGAGCATTTCAGGCTGTACTATAGTGACCAAATGCAGCTATTCTTTGGATCAACAAGAAGCAAACCATAACTGCCCAATCATCCTGTGAGGCAGAATATGTAGCTGCAACCAAGATGGCTAATGAACTGACATGGCTCAAACAATTCCTATATGGATTGGGAGAGAACATTGTTGAGTCATTGATTCTCTACATGGATAATACATCAGCTATACATCTGACAAAAGATCTTGTCATGTTTCATTCCAGAATGAAACACATTGCAATTAAGTATCAACTAATCAGGGATCTAGTTGAGAGAGACAAGTTGAAGACCATGTTTATTCCAACCAAGCAAATGATAGCCAACATATTCACAAAGCCTTTGGATAAGGCAATGTTTGAAAGGCAAAGAGCAAGCTTGAGAATCACAAAAATACCCACTTTGAGAGGGAGCTGCACACCAAAAATGTCCAATCATCATTTTTTGAAAATTTTGAAAATTTTCTTAGAAAATCTATTGATCATATGACACCTATTGGTGTGACCAATTTGTTTGTTTGCTTAACTTTCATTCTAGCACACTGATCGGCACCACATATCTCCTAGTACGGAGATATTTTCATTCAAAGTGGTGAATTTTATTTTTAAAAAAAAAATACAAAGAAAATAGGAGCGTATTTTGCTTCACGCTCATATCAGAGCGTAACAACAATGTTTTAGCATGTTCTAAGTTGTTTAGAAACTAGAACGCATGGATTAAAAGAAGCTTTAGCTTCTGAAAGTTATCAGAAGTTTGTATATATATTTCTTCCTTGTATACAAATTATAGATAATAAAAAAATATACAACATAGATGATTTTTGCTTTTCACCCAAGTTGTGTGTCCTTGGACTTCTCAATGGAAAAACCCGAGCAAAAATGCAGACTGTGGTGACAATTAGTTCAAATATGCAGATTGTTCGTAGTTGTAAGTCGGATTGATTTCATCTGTGAATGATTGACACTTATTTACTAAATGCGAATGTTGATGAAATTTCATTTTTAGGACATTAATGATTGTACTTAACAATCATAGAGAGCTATTGGTTGCTTAATCAATGGATCTATCAAGTTCTACACTTTAGATCTTGATCTAGATTCACTACACTTAGATTTAAGCAAGAGCAATGGATCAAATCTTCATAAACAAGTGAGAGCGGCCTCACACGTGTGGAGTACTGTCCACTGTATGGCCTGCACCTGAAACAACAAGTACATAGGTTCTTGATAGCAATCATTCAATAAAATCACAATTCTATTGACTAGAAATCTCAGAAAAGTGTAGAATGCAAAAGTCTCATCAATCTCATTAGCAAAATGATGATCCTTTTATGGATCAAGTACATCCACGAGTCTGGTATAGTCCAGCAGGTCTTCACACATGTGAAGAGTGCCACATCACTCAGATCTATCCATTTGATCCATCCTTGATCCTTATCCAAAGTTGACCTTCTAGAATATGGCTAAAATCCAAAGAGCTAGTCTCCTAGAATATAGGAATATTCCCTACAAAATAGGATCTAAGAAAAATGGTCAACTCTTATATTCTAGAACTCTATACACACGTGTGAACATCCACTTGCCATGTGGGAGCATTTACTCATGCACATGCAAGGATAAGCTAACTTCTAGGTGACTAGTCAACTTGACTAAAAACTAGCCATATCATATTCACACTTGACTTGATTGATACAAAATCAAAGTAGATATTTACAAAAAGTACTTTCTTTCACATGTGGGAATAGGCTCCACATGTGTGAAATCAGATCATGAACATTGTACTCATGATTGATCTTTATTTACAATAAAAAATGACAAGTGAGAAGTGACAATTTTCAACACTCCTCCGCACTTCTAACTTGGCAAATCTAATGTACATCTATCTACAATTCCAAGAGCATATCTTAACTTGTAAATTGGATCTTTGGACAATGGCTTGGTTAAGATATTAGCTATGCATTCGGATGATGGTACATGATGTAGTTGCACCTCCTTGGATTGTACCTTCTCCCTCATAAAGTGATGAGCTATCTCAATATGCTTTGTTCTAGCATGAAAGATAGGATTGGAAGCAATTTGTTGAGAAGCTTGATTGTCACAATATATGTAAGGGATATCCTCGGCCTTTAGCACTTGTAGCTCCATCAAGAGTCTTCTTAGCCATAGGAGCTCTTTAGTTGTTGAAGTCAATGCCTTGTACTCGGCTTCACAAGAAGACAGTGAGATAATATCTTGCTTTTTGGAAAGCCAAGATATTGCTCCTCCACAAAGGAATGTTGCAATGCACTAATGGACTTTCTATCCATCTTGTCGCCTGCAAAATCTGAATCCTAGTAGGCTCTCAAGTGCAAGTTAGATCTTTCATAAAGTATGCCAAAAAATCTAGTACTAGAAACATATCTAAGCACTCTCTTGGCACTTTCCAATGATGCACTAAAGGAGCTTGCATACTTTAACTCAACTTGCTTACACAAAAACTTAAGTCAGGTCTAGTGATGGTTAAATAGATTAGGGAGCCTATAAGCTTTCTAAAGAGGGTGATGTCCTCAAAGGATGCTTCATCACCTTCATTAGTTGCTTTCACAACATGCTCCATAGGGGTGTCAATCCCCTTACAATCTTTCATACCAAACTTTTCAAGAATGGAAGTAGCATACTTAGATTGACTTATGAAAGTACAATTGCTACTTCTAGACACTTTTATCCAAAGTATAAACTTTAGGAAGCCTAAATCTACCATCTTGAACTCACTAGATAAATCAACTTTTACTTTGCCTATGCCTTCATCATCATTTCCTGTCATAATGATGTCATCAACATAAAGCACCAAAATGATGATCTTTCCTTCATTACATTTGAAATATAAAGAAGGTTCATAAGCACTTAGTACAAAGCCAAGGGAATAGAGAAAATCATGCAACCTAGAGTACCAAGCTCTAGGTGCTTGCTTCAAGCCATATAGGCTCTTCCTTAAGTAGCACACTTTTTCCCCCTACCAACCTTGATGAAGCCCTAGCGTTGCATCATGTAGATTTTCTCTTCTAAGAAGAAATTCAAGAAAGCATTTGTCACATCCATTTGTTAGAGATCCCACTTGAACAAAGTAGCGATGCAAATGATTAATCTAAAGGTTACAAGCTTAGCTACAAGTGCAAATGTTTCTTCATAATCCAATCCTTTTACTTGAAGAAATCCTTTAGCAACAAGCCTAGCCTTGTACTTACTAATAGATCCATCTTGATTGTACTTTATTCTATAAATCCACTTACATGCAAGTGGCTTCTTCCCTCTTGGAAGATCTACAAGATTCCAAGTATGATTTTCTTCTAATGCATCATACTCTACTTGCATTGCATCTCTCCAAACTTAAGATCTATATGATTCTTCAAAAGATGATGGTTCTTCAAGCAATGTAACTAATAAGGAGTAAGAGGCAGAAGATGTAGAGTCTTCCTTTTGCTTTCCCTTGTCCACATAGGTGAGCTTTGAGGGCTCGGCCTTGTTTCTTGTTGATCTTCTCAGCCCCCTTTGACTAGGATCTTTGTCTCCATCCTCGGGTTTGTCAAGATCCTCCTCAAGTTTGTCAAGATCCTCCTCGGGTTTGTCAAGATCTTCAATGCACAATGGGTTAGATCCATTAGACAAGCTTTTAGCAAATTGTGACTCATCAAAAAGTACATCCTTGCTTACCTTCACTTTCTTAAATATAGGATCATATATCCTATAGCCCTTGCTATTTTCTCCATAGCCAACAAAAATCTCTTTGAAGGAGGTAGCATCTTCCTTCCTTCTTGTCTCCAAAGGGATGTGGACATAACAAATACATCCAAATATTTTAAAGTCTTTTACATTGGGTTTCTTACCAAACAAAGCTTGATATGGTGAGATCCCATAAATAGCACTACTAGGAAGTCTATTACACAAGTAATTAGCACAAGTTATAGCTTCTCCCCAAAATGAGATGGGAAGTGATGCATCAAGTCTTAAAGACTTTGCACATTCACATAGACTCCTATTTTTCCTCTCGGCCACCCCATTTTGTTGGGGGGTGTAGGAACAAGTGTATTGCAATTTAATGCCATTGATCTCACAAAAGTCTTTCATTTTATTGGAGGTGTACTCTCCTCCATTATCACATCTTAGTGCCTTGATGGAAGTACTAAGTTGCTTCTCAACTAGAGACTTGAACTTAATGAAAGCTTCATATACAAGACTTTTCTTTGATAGTAACTCAATCCATGTGAATCTAGTACAATCATCTATAAATGTTACATACATCAAGGCACCTCCATTACTTGCATGTGAAAAACTATGTACATCAGAATGTATGAGATCCAAGGGAGAGGGAGATCTTGATGAAGATCTCTTGCAAGAAGATTTGTGTGACTTTGCAAGGCCACATGCCTCACACATCTTTCCACACTTTTTGAAAGCTTTTGGTAGGCCGAGAGCTAGTTCCTTGCTTGCCATTGACTCCATGGATTGAAGATTAGGATGGCCTAATCTCTTATGCCAAAGCTCAACTTGAGATAGCTCCTCCCTAGCCAAGTTCACACTTTCATTTGCAACATTAGCATCCAACTTTGAAAAGTCTACCTTGCTTAATGCCACTACCTATACACTTATCATTTTTCAAGATGGAACAAACTCCATTATTGAAATGTACATCTAGTCCATTGTCCATTAATTGTCCTACACTAAGCAAGTTTCTTGAAATGGTAGGAACATACAAAACATTATCTAGATCTATCCTTTTAGATGTGCCTAAGCAAAGAGGAATAGATCCTATACCATCTACCTTGTATTCTTGATCACTAGCAGTGTATATTGACTTCTTAGAGTCATTACAAGAGAGAAGAGTAGAAAAATAATGCTTGTTAAAAGACATGTGGGAACTAGCTCCACTATCTATCCACCATGTGTCTTGACTTGAAGTTGGTGTAGATGCAACCATTAAGGATGTGTTGAATCCATCCTCATCTTCTTCCTCTTGAGCAATGTTCCCTTGATCTCCATTTGCTTGTTGATTCTTCTTCAAGTAACATTCTGAGGCAAAGTGTCCTTTCTTCCCACAAAAGAAACACTTGAGCTTTGCCTTGTTCTTCACTTTGCCTTTGGAAGTTGATCCTCCATTCTTCATCTCAGCCTCCTTGCCTAGATTCTTCTTGAATGGATGTTGTTTCTTCTTGCCTGTGGATGTAAAATTTCTTTCTTCTCTCCTCCATTAAGTGACATGCCTCCCATTCTTGTCTTGAGGTGTAGGAGTCTACTCTCCTCGGCCACAAGAACATTGTGCAACTTTTCAATGGATGAAAGAGTGTCTTGAATAGCAAATGATTGGACCAAGTTGGTGAACTCATCACCTAGGCCATTTAATATGATTTGTACTAGCTCTTGATCTTAGATCTTTTCTCCTATAGCACTCAATTCCTTGTTAAAAAATTTGATCCTAAGGACATACTCTTGTTCACTCTCTCCACTTCCTTTCATGCTTTGAAAGACTTGATTCCTTAGCATGAGGATTCTTGAAGTGTTATTGGATTCATAGATACTCTTTAATGAATCCCAAGCCTCTTTTGATGAGGCACAAGAAGACACCTCCTTCAAGAGGTCGTTGCATACATTCAACTTTATGCAATGTAGAGTTAATCTTGCTCTCTTCTTGTATTTGGTTTGTTCTTGGGAAGCTTGAGGCTCTTCCTCAACTCCTAGAACTATGTCAAAGAGGTCATGGATCACTAGGAGTAATTCCATCCTCACTTTCCAAATGGAATAATTTGTGGAAGTGAGTCTCTTACTTGATTCCAACAAATAACCACCCATGGATGACATTGTAGAATAAATGCTCCTCTAAAATCACAAAGTTTTATGCATTTTAAAGATCTATGAAGGGCCTAAAGCTCACAAGATTGCTTATAGCCTTGTCTCTATCAAACTAGCACACAAGCTTGAATGATACACAATTAGATCTTGACAAAAATTCCTAGCCTTCACTCTCACAAATTTTTTTTGCTTTACACTTTTCTTAGAGGTTTCACTTCAACTAAGGATCTGAACAAATCAGCCTCTTAGGTCTGATCTTAAACTTCAAAAAGAAATGCTTCAATGATCCAAAACTCTATTTGGTCATAGGCATTGGCTAGATTGAATCTAGATCAACACTATGCTTCAAAAAGCACTAAATTTGGACTAGAATTGAGATTATAGGACCAAAAAACACAAGGTAACTTGAAATGAAAGTTGCTGTACGGTTTCAAATGTGTGAAAAGTACATGCACAGCCTCCAAGTCGAATTGATCCAAATAGAAACAAGCTATCACTCTAGATGAACTCACCCTCACTAGTATTGGCCAAAAACAAATTTTGCCAATGATCTTTGCAAGTTCTATGAATCAAATGATCACTCTCCTACTCAGCTCTGATACCATGATGAAAGTTCAGTTTTAGGACGTTAATGATTGTACATAACAATCATAGAGAGTTATTGGTTGCTTAATCAATGGATCTATCAAGTTCTACACTTTAGATCTTGATCTAGATTCACTACACTTAGATTTAAGCAAGAGCAATGGATCAAATCTTCATAAACAAGTGAGAGCGGCCTCACGCGTGTGGAGTACTATCCACTGTACGGCCTGCACCTGAAACAACAAGTACATAGGTTCTTGATAGCAATCATTCAATAAAATCACAATTCTATTGACTAGAAATCTCACAAAAGTGTAGAATCCAAAAGTCTCATCAATCTCATTAGCAAAATGATGATCCTTTTATGGATCAAGTACATCCACGAGTCTGGTACAGTCCAACAGGTCTTCACACGTGTGAAGAGTGCCACATCACTCAGATCTATCCATTTGATCCATCCTTGATCCTTATCCAAAGTTGACCTTCTAGAATATGGCTAAAATCCAAAGAGCTAGTCTCCTAAAATATAGGAAAATGCCCTACAAAATAGGATCTAAGGAAAATGGTCAACTCTTATCTTCTAGAACTCTATACACACGTGTGAACATCCACTTACCATGTGGGACATTTACTCATGCACATGCAAGGATAAGCTAACTTCTGACTAAAAAGTAGTCATATCATATTCACACTTGACTTGTTTGATACAAAATCAAAGTAGATATTTACAAATATGAAAAGTACTTTCTCTCACACGTGGGAACATGATCCACTCGTGTGAAATCAGATCATGAACAGTGTACTCATGATTGATCTTTATTTACAATAAAAAATGACAAGTGAGAAGTGACAATTTTCAACAAATGCTGCTAATGTTTGAAAGATTATGCTTCCATGCAATTTTGTTTATTTTTCATTGATCAATATCAAAACTATGATTTGATTGCATGTTATAGCAGTAGTTGTAACGTACAAGAATCGACTCTATCTAAACATGAATATTGGAATCAGACTTGCAAGCGCCGACATTCCTTCAGTGGTATCTGAGCGTGTGTTTATATTCCCACGCAACAGTGGTATCAGAGTTTGACTTTCAACATTTCCAAATCCGGAATATCGACTACACTAAGTCTATTAGTCCTGTAGTCAAACATTATGCAATCAAGACACTTCTATCATAGGCTGCTGCAATTAATGTGGAGAAACATTAGATGGGTGTACATCAAGATTTTCTTGTTGCAGGTGATGTGTGATATTGCTCCTGAATCAATTATACATAGTAGTCTTGTTCAGTGTAGCTCGTTGAAGCTTCATCAAGTATTGTGAGAGTTGGTAGTCGAGTTTGAGAGAGATTAATATTTGAACTTTGGGTACATTGAATCTAGACCCAAAAATAGTAGGGTTTACATTTTGGAGGGAAAGCCAAGTGGCCAAATAGGGTTTGGAAACTCTATAAAAGGATGTAACTCGTGGAGAGACACATCTTCTCTCTTCTCTCTCTCATTTCATCATTATACATGGTTCTCTTTGGGTTCTACTACTCATTGCCTATTTTAATGGATCAGTTACTGAAGAAGATATCTACATGATCCAGTCCAAAAGTTATGTACTCGATGACAAAGAGAATCATGTAATCAAATTCCATAGAGCACTTTACGGCTGAAGCATTTGCTAGAACTTGTCTCCAAAGGATCAACAGTTTCCTTATTGACTATGGTTATAACTCAAGCACTTCATATTCAAATGTTTACTTCAAGTTAGTGTAGCACTCTTTGATCATTATTACCTTGTATGTGGACAACACACCACTATTCAATGACAATGTCGAATTGATAAAAGATACAAAGAAGATGTCCTCAGAATTCAACATGACAACAGATCTGGGTGAAGCTCATTATTGTTTATCCACAATGATAGAAAGCAAAGGTTGATTTACATCACTCAACAAAGGTACATCTATAATATGATAATTAGATATAATCTGATGAATTGCAAGTTATCTCACTCACCAATGGACCATGACTCAAATTGTTGAAGGACCCATGTCCTCAGACAAAAGAGAAGAAGGAGCATATGCGAGAGTACCCATATCATTCGATAATAGGTTCTCTCATATATGCAATGATATGCAGACATAGCTTTTGCAGTTAGCTCCTCCCAGGAGATCAACAAGAAAACAAAGAGTGCCTACCAAATTTGTGTCAGGCAGCTCGGTTTCTCATGGAAAATCTAGGTTTTACACATTGGAGAGCTCTTATCAAAGTTATGAGATACATTCGAGCTATGATGGACCAATGCATTTTTTATGGAGGAGTCGACAATGACAAAATCAATATTTTAAATGGTTGTTTAGATGCAGGTTGTGGGCAAGAGATGTAGATACTCGTAATCTAGCTCTGGATTTACATTCTTCCTCAACAATGGACCAATTTCATGGAATAGTGTCAGCTCTATCGTTTACATAATCAAAGTATATCGCTATCTCTCAAGCGACAATGGAAGTAGTGTGGTTGAGAAATTTACTATCAGATGTTTGTCTGAAACAATATGATCCGCCAATTGTCTTTTGTGATAATCAAAATACTATTGCTTTATCAACCAACCCTAGATTTCATTACAGGAGTAAGCACATTGACATTAAGTATCACTATGTCAAAATCAAAGTTCTCAATCAAGAGATAAGCTTGGAGTACTATCGGACGCAAGACATGATGGCAGAGATATTTACGAAAGCGTTGAGCTTGGATGCACACAACATATTTTTTGCAATGCTAAGTTTGAAGATCAAGACATTCATGACAGATTAAGGTGGGGGGGGGGGGGGGGTGGGGGGGGTGGGGGTTGGATAATTGGTCTCATTCCTTATCACTCTAATCTGATTTTTAATCTACATCCATTTCTTTATTTAATTGTTGTAGATTTAACGCATTATTGCACAAACTACAAAAATACACGAAAATCACAAAGTAGGTTTTTAATTGCTTACGACCACTTATGTGTGCCTATGAGCTCATCGACTTTCATGTTCGCTTATGGCCTTTCACGATCTTTTATGGGTCTTCTGCTTGTTTATGAGCTTAGGCTTTATGATTGTTTACAAGCGTTTCACGTTTGCTCACGAGCTAACGTCTTATGACTACTTATCGGAACCTACGAATATTCACTCTTATGACTGCTTACGAATCCTTATGAGCATGGCAACAACAAATATCTATGAGGCAATTATCAAAGGGTCGACAAATATTTGTCGAGAGTTAACAAAACATGTTACCACTTGTTTTGACACTAATGACTTGCTCTAACCATTGTTAGCAAGTAACTACCGTGAAATCTAACAGGATAAGTGACAACGCAACATGGCTAAGCACCAATTGTGATCTACAGCTCAATATGGCTAAGTGCCAATTGTGACCTGGCTAAATGGTTCCCATCAACTTTAACCACAGTTAAAATATAATTTCTCAAAATAATGAAATATTTCCTCCCAATAGTTGGGAACACTCAAAAATTTGAATTAGGAGTGACATTTTTGAAAAAAATCTACGCCATCTCTATCTTCAGCAGAGTCGTTAGCGCCATCTCCAGCTTTGTTATTGTCATTGTGTTGTTTGTTACTATACTACTGTACTGATGACAAAGCTTTATCATCTTCATGTGGATCTGTCACCAAAATATGCTCCGCTCAGGACGAGAAATTCAAAGCAACCCAAATTGTCAACTTCTGATATGGTCCGATACAGGGAGGAAAAGCTAAAACATGTAGATTTATGGTCATCAGGAACATTGTATCCTATTGATCCATGTTCATTGCAACATCCAGATTTTCATTCGATGAGTCAGTTAATAATCTATATGTGTCATCGTAAAAATGGCCTTTTGGGTTACTATGAGAATTTGATGCTCTATGGAAACACATTCAATGCAAAGAATACATTATTTGGAAGAGGAATCAAGGAAAATATCAAAGGAGTGCGAAGAAAAATCTACAAAGATGAAAACTTGTTTGGATGAAAATGAGATGCTCAAGGAGGAGATCCAAAGGTTGAAATCTTCTTTGCATCATTATACAACTAGTAATGATGAGATAAAAATTGCATTTCAACCCATGCGTATCTCATATTTGTCTCTTGTTAAAGATATGGATGTGCTCAACAGAAAGGTCCGAAGCAACAAGAGGAAAAGACAAGTAAACAAGGATATATGTGATCTATCATCCAAAGGAGGTCATAGAAAAAGACGAATCCGTGCATTCAAGTAAGTTATAGCTTATTTGGTACTGAAAATTGCTTGAACTTTTTGATTTATTCATAATCACTAATTTTGTTATTTATTCATTTCAACTTTCTGTTGATTTGCTTATTATATAATGCTGTGAATACTATGAGCGTCCTTATTTCTACTGACATTTTCATGAACATTATGTTTGCAATGCAGATCAGCGTTGGTTGTTGAAGACCATTTGGCCGATGAGATTTCAATTGGAAACTCACTAGGCTCTATCTTGACTTCTAAATCTATGAAACCAATGTTAATTAATAACAAAATGCAAAAGATTAAGGCTTCAGTTACTGATAGCATTATGGATGAAGCTGGAAAAATATTAGACACTACATTGCTTCATGGGGCATGTGACTTTTCTAGCATCAGTAGGGAAGCATATGCAACAATGTTTAAGATGATAAAAGAGGCATTTGCACATGTAAATATTAAAAAGTTTCCAATCCCACGACCATTTCATCTTTTAAAAAAAAGAGACATGTTAAACCATGGTATGCAGACAATAGTTGGTAATCCATCTCATATCAATGAAGTGTATTGCTCGAAAGGAGAAAGTCTAGCATATAACAATTCCAACAATTTATTTATTGACATTAATCAGTTATTAACATTCATCATAAATTTTTACGGTATTACAAATGAGAATGTCAATAACAAGTTGATAGTTGTTCTCAAGTTAGACGAGTCTGAAATTATAAAAGGACAAAAAATGGAAAGAGTCAGTCTCACAATCGTGAATGGAGCACTTTCAAATTCAGAAGACTCAGAAGGCCTCAATTTCAGTGTTCAATCAGAAAATGATATCTGGTGGTTGGCAGCATTTCAGGTATAGTAGTTCCTTTGCATAATAAATAGGGATAATCATTTGAATATGGATTTCATATCTAAAATCTTCTATGTGTTAATATTATGAGGCTAATCACGTTTTTGTATTCTCTTATAGGTGCTGAAAGAAGACCATAACATTCTCTCATGGATATTTAATAGAACATCATATCCTACCACCTTAAAAAATCACATGGAGGGAGTTCCACTCAATATTCCTGGAATTGGCACTTTCAACATTGAATGGCATTTAGCAGGAGATCTGAAGACATTGAAATGTATGTTCAATGTATCTCATGGCGCTAACTCTAAACACCCTTGTTTGTACTGTATGAAAACAACAAAAGACATGACAAGGAGTACAGGAATACCAAGAGATCGAGAAGATCCTAATTGGAAACCTGTACTACCGACTCCTCTACAAAATGTTCATATCTGTACATTGCATGCGGAGGTGCGTATTATAGAAAAACAATATATCTTCACATTGCATGCATGGAATTCCGGGCCAGAGGACTCTGCAAAGGAAGCTATTTCCAGAATAGAGGATGTGTTGTCCAAAGCAGGCTTACATAAAGGCCACGCTAAAAAAAAAAAATGACAAGTTATCAGATTAAACATGAAATATTCCATGCAAGCCGAGCATTGGAGGACCTAATCAAATTATTCTGGCAAACAATCTAAGGTTCAATACACGGTTTGGAAAGAAATTATTGCAGCAACTCAAGATTTCGAAGAAGAAGGTTCTACTCATATACACAAAGTAGAAGTTTGGAAAAACTTAGACAACATGGTGAAATACTTGAGAAAAGATAAACTTTCAAATACTGATGTTCAAATGATACAGAAAACAACCAATGAATTTGTGGATGCAGTTCAGAGTGCATGGGGTGTTGATCATATAACACATTATATGGTAAGATTTTGATTTTACACTAAGATAGACAAATATGTACAATTAAATTAGATACTTCTGGTACTGATTTAGATTATGTTTTTATGACATGTAGCACATATTACGACATCATTTGACATTCTTTGCAAGAAATAGTGGAAGTCTTAGCATATGGTCATCGCAAGGAATGGAAAAATCTCATTGGCAAGCAAGAGCGGCATTTCATAAAAGTACACAACATGGCGGGACTAGCACAAAAAACAGCTATATACTGCAACTTTTTCAATGGTTTTACAAAAGAATTCAAAATTGTCATAATACAAAATTAATGGATTATAAAAAATTTCAAAAAGCATGCAAATTTATACAAGCCAGTAGGCTATAGACACACAATAAAATTTTGTATATTAAATAAAAATATTTACAAAGTACAATTCAGCAGTATCTAATCTGCTTCCGATATTTTTTCCAATGAAAGTTGCAACTTAGAATCATACAACAATTTTCTTCTTTCGTATGGATCCAATAGCTCATAGTTTTCATGCTTACTCAATCAACGTAAGCAGCATACACTGCAAAATGAGATGATATGAGCATGGAATTCATTGGTCCATATCCTAAAATTTTAACCGCAATAATTTTCTTTACAAAAATTATTTTATGCACCTTATTAAAATTATGTCCTCCAAGAAAATGAGACAGTGCCTTGATTGCCATAATCATAGTTTCACCATGTTGATGAAACTTTGAATGGGCAACACTTATCTCATTATTCTTGAAGGACTTTAGATAGTGCCCGAGTGCATGATCTCTTGAAAATTCTCCCGCAGAGGATCTCTGCCCTCCTCGACGAATTGCGAAATCATCAAGGGCAATTCTTTTCTGAAATGATAAAAAACAAAGTAAGCTCCAGTATATAATTTGACATAACAAATCTACTAGTACTTGATAAGAGACAAAAACTTACGCATTCGGCTTTGTCTTCTCTGATTACTGTCTCTCCATCAATATTATGTCCACCTTTTGAAGTCAATATTGTTGGTGAATAGACAGTTGGCTGTGGAAAACCAAGTTGACTTTGGATTCTAAGAAACTCCTCCTCAGAAGGTAGATCATCTTCTTTGTTGTGCATTTCCTCCATAGCCATTTTCAAGCAATCTTTCCCTAAATAAAACTTATCATTATGTACATCGTCAACACCAGGGAGAAGATCATCAGCATCAAAATCAATTATATCCGAAAATTCATCAAGCTCTTTGCTCAAAATGCAAAGAGTCTCAGCTTCAGTGAAGTCAAAAAGATCCGATATATCCGATATTCTCAAAAAGAAATTATTATCTATATTATAAGTAGGCAAAGTGATCAAAGATTTATCATTAGGAGAAAGGGTAGTGGGTTTTCTAGGGCCTATAAAAGTAGCCCTATTTCGAGCAGGATCAAAATCAGAACAATCATCTAAATTAACACTCATGTCAATAAAAAAGATATCTATATCTACAATCTTTGACTTTTCAGACTTTGTACCACTAGAAGAAGCTGTTTCAGAAGTGGAGGGCAAAGAGTCCGAATTGTCAAAAATATTTAACAAAAGAAAAAAAACAAAAGCAGACTGAAAATCAACAAATCTACATTTTTTATTATGAATCGGGCACTCATCTACAGACTTGAAATCATTATGTAACTTGGTAAACATTATGTCAAGCTTAGCTTTGTAGATATGCTTGTCGAGTGCCACCAAGTCTTGACAATGAATCATGTCTTTATTCTGAGACCTGAATAACGGAGTACTGAGCAGAGACTTAAATCTGAGATATATCTCAGAAAATGCCTCCACACCAGGGCCCTCAGTTATAGAAGGTAGAATAAAAAGAAAAGGAGAAAAAAGAGATTTGAAATAGTCCAACCTATCAGTAATACCAAATTCATTAAAAAAAGAAAGCAAACTGGATTCAAAATTAGACATTTTAAACAAAAATAATAGAACTGAAGCTCCAAATATCGCTCTCAGACGCAAACCCCAGGTCAGACAAGCACGTCAAGGCAACATTCGCTCGAGAGAGATATTGCAAGCTGGAGTATCGGATCCGAGCGCAAGAACAACGAGCAAGAAAGAAAAGGGATACGAAATGCGCTTGAATGCGCTACCAAAGGATGCAGTATCGGATCCAGGCGCATAATAGTCAACGAGACGTAATGAGAGCAAGCGGCGCGCTTGAAATCGATATCCGGCAAAGAAATCGTGGATGTAGTTTAGACTCCAATCTTCTTCCACCTCAACACATGTCAAAACGACATCATTGTACATAATTTCAATATTTTTTCGTTTTGAATGTCCACTGGCTTCCAAGTCTTGATCGAGTGGCACCCATTTACCTTTATTTTTTTTTCGATCTTTGATAATGGAAGCATAAGCTCAACATTTGTTTTTCAATTTGATAACGGAAGCACATGGAAGACATTTTAATTCTGCATTCTATTTCTCCATCTGATCTTTTGTCCTAGCCTTCATCCATAAGTTCAGATAATAATCTATCTGATAAGTTCTTACATACAAACATTGTTGGGGTTTTGTGTACATTGACACTTGAAAAGAAATCCACAAATATATTCAAGGAAATAAACCAACTCAATCTGACTGTTTTTGATCCCGTGCTCATTTTTAATGAATTTTTTTACATCATTATATATCTTGCAACGAAATGATTCTGAAACTGTAGCATCCGGTGCAATCCATTCATCACTTTCAAAGCTAGGTAATGGAATTGGTACTATTTGTCCAAAATTTCCTTTTGTATCAGGAATGTACATTGATTCATAAAAAAAAGATTCCACTATCAGCTAGATCTTTTGCAGTTCTACCTCGATATTGCAGCTGTCCAATATCAGTGTGAATAACATCTAGCACACCTGCTAAAGATCCACTCGGCTCCCATTCATTTATGTTGGATGGATATAAATCTGCAAGAGAAAAATGATCAGATTGGCAAGTTTACTATTAGATATTTATGAATGACAAAAATCAAAGTATCAAAAATATCAATACTCACAGTTGCTTTTTTTGTGATCCTGACGGTTGAATCCTTGCACATTTATCTCTGAATGCATATATGTTGGACTAGAATTTCAGAAATAGATTTTTCTACTCATGATGTTCTGAAATCCAAAATTTTGGCCTTCCAATAAGATCAAAATAATAGTTTTGACCATTTCCTTTTTCAAAATGCTCCTCTTGATGATGGATGCATCAAAACCCAAGAGTTTTTTGAATATTTTCTTGGCACCCATAATCCATTATCATCTGTCTCGTTGAATAGAAGCACATAGTCGATTGAGGAGCACGGCTTCCTTGATGGTGCCATTCGTAATCTGCATGCAAAAATATGAAACAATGAACTATGAATCTGAAAATTTGCATAGACAAAAAGCCATGAATCTGAGAAAAAGTGTTGGCGAAAATTTGAAACACTGATCTATTTGGCGCCACAAATTAGCTCTGGTTATCCCTGTTAACCATGGTTTGACAATGCATATACATTAATGGTACATCAATTTTCTCATCTCAACCATCTGTCATATTCATTTTCAATATTTTTGGGTCTCTTCGGGCAGTGATGAGCTGGAAGGGCAGGCCTCATCAACCAATAACATTTCCACATGTTGCCCGACTAAACAACAATATAATTAAAAAGTTTTTATTTTATTTATACATGGAAAATTCTACGTTACGTAGAACCCCGAAGCTAAGGTTTCAATTGGTCCACATGGCAACAAAAATAAGAAAAAAGAATAAAAAAGCATTTTTTTCAAAGGCCCTCGTCGGGCTCTAAGTTTCTCTAATGATCTTTATGACCTCAAGCCATAATGGATCTTTGCCAAAAATGGATGTATACAAAAAAAAAACAAAGTCACACCTCACAAAAAAAATTTACTCTTCGAAAAGGATGTAGTGATCGTTCCACCAAGTTCATCTTAGATCTTTCATGGCTTGGCCTAAAGCTTCCTCATCAATTTGTTAAATATTTACTAGGCACAAAGGCACTAAAACGTCCATTTGGATAAGGAATGCCTTTGGAACTATGTGCTTGGTTTGGAATGTTGAATATGGATGTTCTCTGGCCCTTTCTTTGTCGTTACCCAATAAGACACACAATGTTGATATTTCATTGCTTATCACTTGTCAACAATGTTAGAATTTGATCAAGCATATCAACATTTGTAGGGTAGAATAACCATAAAATTTCAAGATGCCCCTTAAAATAAAAGTGATGTTCAAGAAAATGAAAAAAGCTATTAGAAACAACTTAGCAATGTTTTACAAAGGAAGTCTAAAAATTCCTTCAAATGAAGTTTTTGGTATTTATACAAATAATTTTGCAAATCAAGTGTCCTTGAAGGAGCATATTTTGCACATAGGTATAGAATCAAACCACAATTATTAAGATATCCAACAATGGTTAATCATGCGAGGGTGGATGATTTGAGCATCCCCGAACCTTGCAATTAGTGGATGGAAGCATTGTCTTGATTTGAGCATCCCTGAACCTTGCAATTAGTGGGTGGAAGCATTGTCTTGATTTGAGCATCCCCTGACGTTGGAATTAGGGTGAGGGCCCCCGAGATTGCCAATGCAATCTAGATGCAAACTAAGCTCCAATATGTGTCCCTAAACACAGCCAAGTTGGATAGTGGCGTCACTTTGGCTTAGGAGCGGGGCTTGCGTACATGTGGGACGTGGCCTTGCGCGGGCTCAAAATGGGTTTGGGACATTATGTATGTGCAAAGCCATATATTTGCAAAATTAATTAAAGATGATGTGCCATCAAAAAATGAGTGTGCCACCCCAAAAAAACTGGCCGTCAATGCAAGGCCCAATTGACGTGTAGACTGTTATACCCACGGGGCCAGGAGGCGTCAAGGCCGTCTCATCTGGATTCAGTGAGTGTGTGAGCGGGACGGAGAAGAAGACACAAGCAAAAGCAAAAGAAAAACGAAGAGAAAGGTTGGAGATGAGAGAGAGAGAGAGAGAGAGAGAGAGAGAGAGAGAGAGAGAGAGTGATCGTAATATGCGAAGGATCGAGTTCCGAAAATGGATATGACAAGGTTATCGGGATGAGCATCATGTTTTTGCGTGGGGCATATGACAATCCACGGGCGGCCGTGTGTATCCAAAAACTTTCCATGTACTACTATTTGATTACACTTTTGCCGTAATCAGCAAAATAACATTATAACTTACCATCGTTAATATAATATGTGAATCTTATGTGGTTAATTATAAGATAGAAGCTCGGAGGTTTTCGGAGGTTTTGGTGATGATTGAGAGATGCATGCTATAGCTACAGGAGCGAGGGGGCAATGCTTCTGCATAGGGATTGTCCATATAATTGATCTTTTGAATCACTTGTGAAGAAGTGGCAAAATTCATCCCACTTTGCGCTTGTTCATTGAATCGTTCTAGACTGAAGGATTTCGAACTGTCGGTGAGATGTGGCCTACAGAATAAAAGGTTTATTTCCCATTTTCTCTGCAGCTGATCTGCTGCAACATTTCAATGGGCAAACTTCACAAGGTAGATTTGCGTACGTTGCCTTTGCAGTTTTCTCTTCACGACTTTCATGCAGGAAAGTCTTAGAATCTGATTTTACCGATCAAAGCCTTGATGGTGTTCCATCACCCAGAAAGTGACGCACGATTGGGCATCTTACCTTTTAGTCGTTCATGAGCGTCAACAGCAAAGAACGCGCATCGTTACCACTCAACATTCCTAGAGGCTTGAAGGCACAATAAAAAACTCAGGCATGTTTGTTTGTTCTTTCTCATCGTCAGTATAACTCAAGCAACGAACTATTATCTCAAAAAGTTATCATAAGCATTCATCTTCGTTCCTAAGTGAAGAAGTTCACTTTTTGCATATAAATCTTGCTTAGTACATGGACAGATTCTCAGTCGGAAATACAATGGGTAAAAAAGAGACATGGATCGAAAGCGTGAAAAAAGCTCTGACTCGGTCATCGAAGCCCTCCAGAAATTATCGTGCTGATCACGATTGTAACGTGTCCGTGGATTCTTTTTTCGATGCCGACCGGAGGACATCGAAAGAAGAAAAAACAGTAAGATGACATTTTACTTCCAGCCATCTTGGAGTCAACAATAAGTTGTATACGTAAATGAATGTCGATGTAACTGTTCTTTACTGATGTGATGCGGGTCGTTAAATTTCAGAAAAAAACGGGCAAGGATCAAAAGAAAAAGTGGATCGTATTTGGAAGATCATCACGTGATCGAAATTCGAGAAGTGGATTAATGCAGCCGCCCGAGTCTAGAGATCTGCCATTATTTTTTGCTAGCAGTCAGGGTGAGGATGAGCAGAACCAGCGAGCTTTCGCAGTGGCTGCTGCAGCTGCTTCAGCGGCGCATGCAGCAATTGCTGCTGCACAAGCTGCTACTGCCATTGTGAGACTCAGGGCCTCGTACTACGAGGACAAAACTATGGCTGACCGTGAAGCAATGAAGATTCAAGCTGCCTTTCGAGGTTATCTGGTCAGTAACTAGGAGATTCTTTTGTTAAACTCTTTACGATCACTTTCTCAAATTTCTTGATAATCAGCTGCAATTATCGTAAAACTTATGAATAGTGCTTCTGAATCAATGCATGTGAAGGCCAGGAGAGCTTTGCGTGCTCTGAAAGGGCTGGTCAGGTTACAAGCACTGGTGAGAGGGCACGCAGTGCGGCAGCAGGCAGCCTTGACTTTGCGCTGTATACAAGCGCTTGTGAAAGTGCAAGCACTAGTTCGTGGCAGACTCGTTCGCAACTCTGAAGTAGGTCAGGTGGTGAAAAACCATCTGTGGAGGACCCGGCGACAGAGTATGAAACATCTAAGGAGATCTGCTGTGAGTGTCAAATTAACAACGTATTTTCCTGTAATGACTAGCATGCCTTATGTCATCATTGCTTATATCGTGAGTGGTGTCGAATCTTTGAGGCGTCATTGATCGTGCATGCGCATACTGCAGTCCAGTCTAGATCATGCTCAAGATAGTTGGAAAAGGCACTATCGCTCGGAGGAAGCTGCAATGAAGAAGCTTGCAATGGCAGTCACGCACACCTCCTCTCGCCTAGTAAGTTATAATATTGACGAAATTATTCAGCTTAAGGATGGAATTACTTGTTATCAGATTATTTCGAGCTCGATAAACTTATGCTGCTTTCTTTTATACCCTGAAGTTGCAAGCACCTTCAAGAAAACGCTCGTCGATGGTTATCGACATCGATCCTGGTCAACCTCATTGGGGATGGAATTGGCTGGACCGATGATGGCTGTCCGCCCTTGGGAAATTTCAAAGAAGGAATCATCCAGGTTCCGTCTTATAACCAAAGATGTTAAGATCCAAGAATCCAAGAATGCTTGGAAAAAGGAAAAATTGTACGTCCATAATCAAGTAAACGCGATATCAAACCAATCCTCAAATTTGCTACAAACGTTATCTCATAGCCATCGCAGTCCTTCACATACGCTGCCAATGAAGGTAGAGCAATCACAAATTAAACACGTGATTGATCAAAGCTATCAAACACAAGCAACCTCAAGTTTCATTTCTCAGTCGAGAAATCTTGAAGATCTAGAATTTTTTGTCCCGTCAGCCAGGACTGCTGCTACTTCTACCAGCTTTGCCAGATCGAGCACCGCTCCTAATTCAGGTTTTGCTAGATTTGATAAATCATATGCAGGAGCGACGTTTCACCCAAGAGATGATGAAAGTATCTTCCATTTGCACTCATCAATGCCCAATTACATGGCACTTACCAAATCTGCAAGGGCAAAGGTTCGTTCCGTGAGCACTTCTCCAAGAGAGAGACCTGGCACCCCTGAAAGGGACACCATCGTGGGATCAGCATCTGCAAGAAAAAGGTTGTCATTCTCAAGGTCAGATTCACCTCAGAGAAGCCATTCTGGTCAACTTGTGAAAGGAGGAGGAGAAGCACCAGCAATAGGAGCATACATATTTCGGACCTAGGTCCGACATCCAATTTCCACTTGTATGTGCCTCACACCCTGCTACAACAATTTTCCCACGCCACCATTGTCAGTATCACCATCATGATCACCACGGCTGATGGCTGAAAAATAAATCGTGTGTACTTCCATTACAGCAGCTGTTCAAATTCTGAGTAAGTATAATGAGCTAGGGATTTGTACTAGCTTTATTCACTCACCATGGCCACATCCAAACAGGATATGCTTTATTAAAATTAATTAATGTCATTTGATACAATTTTAATTGTCACATTCTTCTTTTACTCCCTGACAATCTTACATTGTTCTCTTGGAGATGCCAACGATTTGAGATCTAAGAATCATCGTGGAAACAATACAGATTCTTTTATCATACCCATATTCAGCGTTCTTCCTTACCTCTTGCATATTACATTGTTCTCTTGGAGATGCCAAGAATTTGAGATTTGAGAATCATAGTGGATAGATTGATTCTTTAATCATAGATATTCTTCTTTTGGTCCTTAGTAATTCTACATCGTTCTCTGGAGATGCCAGTAATAATCTGAGA
>MU832808.1:0-66177 GCA_029204225.1 Diphasiastrum complanatum
AGTTGCACGGGTCACGATTTTTTGTCCCAAAAATTTTTGAGCACGGACGGTCATTGCAGGTTCCAACTTTTCCCAATCATGCGTAAGGCGCAGTTCCCAATTTTTTGGATGTCCCAGATTTTCCCGAGCACAAACCCCACTTAGGGTCTCGATTTGCGGGAGATGTTTTGCGGGCATGTGCACATACTCACACATGTTTATGAGATAATGATCTTTTTCAATACATATGCAAGCACGAGTATGTTTCCCAAAACTCTATGGGTTAGAATGGCGAATGCCATGTGGCATGTAGGCAAGTAGGGTAGCCAGGTGGCAAGACACTTGGCAAACAGGGTGCTGGCGAGTAGTCAGTAGGAGCTGGCAAGTACTGGTAGGTAGGGCAGGCAACATCGAAGCGGCCCCTGAGACATGTGACAGATGATGAACTCCACTGTTCATCATCCGCATTGTGTTAATAAGAGACGAGGCAAAATGGACTCTAAGAAGACAAAAATAAATGAATAAATCAATGGGCCTTGTTTTCAACACAATGGAAGTGACCAGGCTTGTTCAATGCTAAAATGACTCACCTTGATTGCCATTTATAGGTTTTACCCATGGGTAATCTGAACATGTTCCAAATTGAATATAACACAACACTCATGAGCTTATGTACAAAGACTATAAGCTCATGGATTCCTTTCAAAAACTTGCCACATGTCCAAGAGGAATGAAACAATAAGGTGATATGAAATTATATCACCATAAGCTTTGTTTTGCGCATTTCAAATTAATAACTAAAAAAGAAAATCAAATATTACAATCTAGAAGAATTCAAAATAAAGAAGTTACTTATGTTAATGCTCAAACTCACTTTAATAATAGGAGATACATGTAAGCTTTTGACAAATAGTCACAATAGATTACTCCTATGGGGGGGGGGGCAAACCTAAAAATATAGATTACTCCTATGGGGCAAAGCTAAAAATATTATGTTTCAAAGTTATTTAGAAAATAAAATAACTAAAATTATTTTCCCTTGACAATGGACATTATCCACGAGCCTTCGTCCTGTGGAGCATGCTCTACAAAGTCCTCTCCCACCCCACCGCTCGTCTTGTTTTATTAGTATGTATGTTTTTGGTTCTCGAAGAATGTATGACTCAACTATTGATTTTTCATTGGGCCACGTGTGCCCTACAAATTTGATGACAGTTTTTTAGGTCTAAAAGCTCGACAGGCAGACATTCTCATAGTTCACGAACATCTTACGTAGGGGAAGAGAGCAATCTTTTCTTTTTTAAATTAGAGTTAGGGTTTAATTTTAGGGTCTGCGACTCATGATTCCATTCATGACGTATTGGCATCTATTGCACATGAGCGGCTTTCTTGTTGTCCGGGAGCAGACCCATGTCTTGCTTGTGTCTGATTCACAGTCGCCTCGGCGTCGAGTTGATCTTATTTTTTCGCTCGAGGGGATTCGCACACTTGGGGATGTTGTTGTTGATGATCCTTCGTGGCCTGGCCTCCTTCGCCGTGCTTCAACTACTCAGGGTGCCGCTGCTTCTTATGCAGCTCTAGATAAAGAGCGGGATTATTCACATCGCACTCCTGGAGAATACTTTATTCCTTTTGCTTTGGAAACATATGGGTGTCTGCATAAGAAATTCGATGATTTTCTATCATCTTGTGCAGGTTTTGCAGCGAAACTCCAAGGACGTGGTGCCTCACCTTTATCTATCCTTACGACTTATTATCGTCAACGAGTTTCTATGACTTTACAACGCACTCAGGCACTAGCAATGCTTCGACGTGTCATAGTTGCAGGAACGGTTGTTTCACACCTTCCTGCACTACCTAAACTTCCAATTGTCTTAACTAGCGACTTATACTAAGCAGTAGGCTTTATGTAGATACTCTGTGAGATTGTTGCTTTGTTATATTTGTACAATATTTCAATTCGCCTTATGACCTTTACGTTTTTAACATGCATTCCTTTGTACTCTAATGGGTTTTCCCATCTTTTATTAATAAAAGTAGTAAGTTAACGGGTGGTGTTGTTGGTGCAACAAGCTAACTTGGGCTGCTGCGTGTTCTATTGCATTTTCTTTTTCTTTGGCATTGTGCAGCTAACTGTAACTCGGGCGTTTTTCATGTTGCAACGGCTCTTCTCTCTGACACATCTGTGCATTGATGGGACAAATCGCTACTCATTGCTAATTTGAGAGATACTAATGCTTTGTAAGTTTGTAATTATGTTCAATAGTATCTGAGTCTTAAAGCTACGTTTCACCTGCGTCCTGCTACAAGTGGACAAAAGTACGGGAACATGTATCTCTAGTGACTAGTCTATCTTCTTACAACTTTTCTGTGTTGACATAATTAACAGGAATATATGTCTCTATTTTCTGACATTTTTTTCACAGACTGGATACCTCTGGCTTTGGAACTTTCCAGCTGTCAAATTGTGTCAATGCTTGCTGTTTTTCAAGATTGATATTTTCTTCTGGTGCTGGTGACAGAAAACAAAGAAAGGAAGTCCCCGACTAGGCATCTATGATCCGAGCAAGCCATGCTATAAATTGCAAATAACTTGACAACCAAAGTACAGAAAACTGAGAAATTGAACTTATTAAGGAGTGAAAAAGTTCAGGTACTCTTATGATCAGTGATTATATATATATAAATATTAAAGAGCTTCAATCTATGATTCTATGGGATATCCCATTCCATCAGGGTGCCACACAATCCCCAAATGTGATGATGACGTGAAAGAAACTAGCCGGTTGGTTGTAGGAATTTGCAGGTTCTGTGTGAGCTCCAGCCTTGCAGTTTGACGGTCTAGACTGCCTGTCATGCTTTTTTTTAGTGACGGTTTGAAAAACTATTTGACCTTCAAATCTGAAATGACATTTGATACTTTAAAGATGGGTACCAAGTTCAAAGATAAGCCGCCAAGTTAAAAGGGTTGAAAGTTGAATCATGAATGTCAAAGTTTGTGTTGAAATTTTTATAAAGTTTCAAGTGATGTGTATAATATATTTATTGTGAATCTATACAAGCAAAAAACAAAGGCGCATGTCAAATTGACGTTTCTGAATTGTATGTGCCTGTCTGCTATGATGGCCAAATTTTTAGGACGCCTGTATTTTACGGCCAAAATGGCTTTTGACGGTCAATACGGCTGTCAAACTGCAAGGCTGGTGCCACTGAGCTCTGTAACACTCACACTCACACTCACAAATGCAGATTCAATAGAGTTCTTAGTTATTACTACTTAGAATGTGCTTGGGAAAATAGGCATATACTGCCTGTGCGTTTTACATCCTCAGGCTCCCTAGTGCCTGAACTGCACTTGAGAATTAATTAATAAGGTGGTCCCTTTGTCAACCACCTAGTGCCTGAACTGCACTTGAGAAATTAATAAGGTGGTCCCTTTGTCAACCAGGCGATTTTTCAAAGATCATGAAAAGCTTTGACGTGAACTTTCAAAGTTAAAGAATCGTTGAAATCGAAGAGAAATTCTAGTCCCAAAACAAATCAAAATAAAGTGATTATAATTAAAACGATAAAAAATGAAATAAAAAAGCTCAATTCTGTGGAATATTACACTTAAAGAATCCTTTCAATCGTTGTTAAATAATGATAGACAATAAAAATATTACTTGAATCAATATAAATTATTAATTGATAGCAATATAAAGAGATTAAGACAAAATAAAAAACTTCATTTTACGGTCATACTCATTGTTCATGCTCAGACCCACGCGACAAAGACAGAATAGAATGACAGATATCATTTAGAAAATATCAAAGTAAGTATCTTATTACTTTAAGCCAGCAAGCTAATAGAAAGTATGCCAGGCTTTGTACTGCACCAACCAGAAGAGACGAAGCTTTTTTCATGTTTTCTTTGTACGACACTGAAGCTTTCGAGAGGAAGGTTGTACAGTTGCAATGAGAAGTTTATGATTTTGTGTAAGATCTATGCCATTCTATGGTGAGCATAAGAATTGATAAAAATATTCTTGGGTGCTGGGATATCAAGAAACTCTCAGATTTTTTATTTCTAGATATGGTGCTAAATCTGGTCTGCATTTAGGAGCGACTTATGCTACGCACGTCGCATGGCATCAAGGGATCTACTTTTCACTTGCAGTTTGTGACTTTGTGTTCATCTATTGCTTTCCGAAACATGGAACGTGACGTATGGTTGTGTTATTGTTGATCATTGGATTAAAATTTAGAACTTAGAAGTTAGAAAGAATCGTATTGTGCTGCACATATACGTCTTGCGCACTTATTTCTCAGCACATTATAATGAACGTTACTCTGTCGGAGGAAGCGTAAATTAGCGTAATGTTTAAACTAGGCACTATTCGTGTAGTAATACGTTGTGTTTTTCATGTTCCATCGAGTACCTCATTCTGCACCCAAATCGCAAATTGCATTGGTTACTACATAGTACTTACTACTTAGTAGGTTATAGTTTCCAGTATGCATACTCGTAGAGTCGCAGGCAGTGGCTACTGTTTAGTACTTACTACTTGTACTTAGTAGGTTACAGTTTCCAATTTCGAAGCAAGAAACAAAGTCTAAGAGACTGACCCTAGATTCTAACTTGCGGTTCCTTGCAATTGGCTGCCTGTCGGCTGCAGGGAACTGATGTTTCAGCTACTCTTTCCGTGTCAGATGGATGTAGACTGTAATGAGCCTTACCAAGTGTATATACTCGTCATTTGTGTGTGAAGTGTGAGTCTATGTGTGTGTGTATATGACATATGTGAGTGAGAGAGTGTGCATGTGTACATGTGTGTGTGTGTGAGAGAGAGAGAGAGAGAGAGAGAGAGAGAGAGAGAGAGAGAGAGAGAGAGAATGAGAGATTTTTATGAAATTGTGAGCATGGCGATGTAGTTGGTTCGTCTTGGCAAGGCTTATTGCCCTATCGAAAGTATTTGAATGTGTAAATGCAAAGTTTGTCTGTTATAGGTTATGCCTGAAAGTGGTGGGATTAAGGCATTTTAAAACAGTGCTCTTGAGGAAGATATATCGACGACTGCTACAAAATGGCAGCTGCAAATGAAGGCTCAGACCATCGGTGTCAAGAGAAAGATGCTCAACATTCAAGCTGTGGTAAGATTAACAGCCCAACGAATAAGGTGAAGAATCCGATAGCGCCTGTCGATATAGTTCCTTGCAAGACAACTCAAATCACGGAGTTTGTGAGGAGTCGAGGAGGATGGCGATCAACTCCATTTATCTTTGGTAACGAAACTGTATAGACTCAAGCAGACAGTAAAACAATGATTTAGCTAACCGAATTTGGAGTAGCAAATTTCACGATAATTTCAAACAGCACCAATTTCCATTTCCTGTCCCGCGTACGGTTGTACTAGCATCATATGCATGTAAGGAAGAATTTGGCGACCACATGCTATCTATCCAATTCCTTACAATGGTGGAATGTATTTAACAATGCAGGAATTGCAACTTGTGATCTATTGTGTTCTCTTGGGCTCCAGGTGAACTTGATCAGTTACTTAGTTTCTAGACTGAATCTTAGCTTGGCAGAAGCATCCAACACTGTCACTAACTTCAGTGGCATGTGCTGCTTTGCTCCATTGCTGGGTGCAATTCTGGCAGATGCCTACGTTGGGCGCTATTCTATGATTTTATTCGGATCCTTGGCTTATACACTGGTACGCTCTCTCAAATTTGAACCATGATTCAAAACATTGAGGAAACAACTCAAATCAATCTGTAGGCATATGAACAGAATTCTGATTGTGAACGCCTTGAGAAGCTATTCAAAGAATCGTTCTTGTCTACGTTGTTTACATCTGAAAGATCTCGCACGCTCTACAAAGTGAGCATGAAAACATGTTCTATTCACAACAACGGCGTACATTATAATGCCTCAAGTATGGAGTCCAATTTTCTGAATCCAATTTTTTTTATCTCTTGTATGTCCTCAATGCTCATGTTGTGCGATAGATTGGAGTCGAACTCCTGGCCTTGAACCGAGGATTTAAGAAAGTCTTCACCAACTCACTACTTTATGAAGGACCTGAATGCACTTATATAATTCTAAAGAAGATCTCTTAATCTCTTAACTAACTAGTGGTTCAACTTCTCTGAAATCTTATTTGACAAATCAGCTGAGGCGTTTTCTGGTTTGAAACTTTCACAAATTGATTACGTCGTGTTAGAATATTGGTCTCGGAAGATTGGTTCAGAGATTCTAAGAAAGGTGCAGATGAAGTTCTACTTAAGCGGTTTTTGCTCCTTAAATAATGATTCACAGGAATGCCTAATCTGTAAATTATTAGCACTGAACAATGCTGAACATAAGAGAACTGCCGATACCATATGACTTGGCACTAGCTGTTTCGAATGCAATGTGTTGTTAATAGAGTGATTGTGTGTAGTTGATTCACGCTGAATTGATCATGCTCCACATATCAGCACATTCATGCATCTTCTCCAACTTACGCGGTTGCATTCAGATGATCATTGTCGTTATGGTTGATTTGCAGGGACTTAGCTTACTTACACTCGAAGCTACAATTCACTCCTGGATTCGGCCACCATGCCCACCAGCTGACCTTAAGAACTTGCCCGCCCCCCACAGTGGATGCAAGCAGGCTTCAAAAAGCCGTCAAATGGGCTATCTCTACCTTGCATTCATTTTCATCGCCATGGGTGCTGGAGGAGTACGGCCATCTGTAGCTGCATTTGGAGCTGATCAATTTGATATAAAGGATCCAGTTGAAAGGACACAGTTGTGGAAATTTTTCAACTGGTACTACTTTAGCATCAGTTTCTCCATCCTCTTCTCAAGTACAGTGCTGGTGTATATCGAAGAGAATCAAGGATGGGGCTGGGGCTTTGGCATTCCTGGAATAGCTCTTGCTTTCTCACTTATTACTTTTTTGGCGGGGTCGAATTTTTATAGAAAATTTCCTGCACGTGGCAGTCCTTTTACACGGCTTGTACAAGTGGTGGTAGCAGCCTTTCGGAAGCGCCATCTTATCTTGCCCTCTGATCCCGCAACACTTTATCAGAGCTCGGGAGCGGAGCCGAAAGTCAAGGGTGTCATCACTCTCACTCACACCAATCAATTCAGGTCCGCTTTTTCCATTTTTCTTGTATTTTTCTCAATGTGCGCTGTTCGGTTGTGATTAGGTAGCACCATTACTGCAACCTGTCCGCGATCTGCAACACTAAGTCAAGTTTTTATTCGCTTATTCCTAGTCATAGTTGCTATGGTATTCTCTTAGTATCTAATAAGTGTCAAAGTAATTGCTATACGCTTCAAATCATAAAGAAAACTGTGTTTACAGCTTAAGTTCATATGTAAAATCAATTTTCCGAAGTGTATCGCTACTACTTATGGATTGCTTAGCCTCCAGCTGCTGCACAGAAGTCCCCCTCCCCCTGCACCAAACTGTCCATGTAATCATCCATGAATCTTCATACTTCTTATCAGCAGAAGCTTGAAGGTAATGAGAGCACTCTAAATCTGAGTACTTCTCTAGCATGATAATCAAATCAAGCCGGTGCTAGAAATCATCTGATGTAGTGCATCTGGATTCTGTAGGAATTATAGCTAGAAGTAGTAGTTACTGTTATGAGACAAGTAATTGTTATTATTCATGTAATAAGTCTCAATGATTCTATTTAACGGACTTTCTCTAAGCTGTGATTGAATGGCCTCGGCCCATCCTGATTGCAGTTTAGAAATCTCTCCTTGTTGATGTTCTAGTCGGGTTAAATTTATTATACCTGTTGATGATAGAGACGTTGATAGCAGAGCTTTTGCTTTCCAGCCGGCGTACGGACAAGGTTCTAAGTTCTAACTTTTAGGAGATAATTATGACTGTTAACCGCGCCCTGTACCACAATATTTGGCTGTTTTTCTCTTGTATTTTCTCATTTGTGGGCGAATTGGACTCGAATTTCTGACCTTGTGCACAAGAAAGAAGTCCTAGCCAACTCACTACTTAATGGAGGACGAAATATTTGGCTTCTTACCAGACTTTAGAAAGGTTTTCAATCGCTTCTTCCTCTCTCGTTTTACTTCATAAACTCTGTTCTGTTCGAGGAAACTGAGAAAGCATTTTCCAGTGCTTTCAGTTATGATGAATTCTGGATATCTGATAATCTTATGGTGGTATACGCAGCAACAGCAAGCATTATGTATGTTGGAATAATCTCTAGAGAAACGTAAGATACGATTTTATATTTTACTTCATAAACTTTGTTCTGTTCTAGAAAACTAAGAAACCATTTTCCATTGATTTCAGTTATGATGAATTCTGGATATCTATAGATAACCGTATGATAGTATACGCAGCAAGCATTATGTATGTTGGAATAATCTCTAGAGAAACATTAAGATAGTATATTACATTTTACTAGTTGGGGCTGAAATTCATATAACGCTCCACTAGATCATTATTTTCTGATAAGAGCCAACCATTTTTGTACAGGAGATTTTCTTTTGATTGTTTCTAATTTCTTACCTAACATCAGATTCGTCACTACAAAGTCATCCAATTTGTAGTCTCGAGGAGCATTGGCCGTCATCAGTCTCAAAATCTTAATAGTATCTCAAGGAAAGCTCACACTGCACTATTGTTTTTATATCAGATTTCTGGACAAAGCAGCCATTGTTGTAACAGAGTCAGACAACATTGATGCAGAACGAGGAAATCCAGAAAGAGTATTGCTGTCGTTTAACCCATGGAAGCTGTGTGGAGTTCACCAAGTGGAGGAGCTCAAATCCTTACTAAGAATGGTACCCATCTGGACATCAGGCATGCTCGTATTCACAGCCTGGGTGCAACAGAACACATTGTGGATACAGCAGGCGCGCTCCATGGATCGTGCCATTGGCCGTTTCCAGATTCCTCCGGCCTCCTTCTCCATCTTCAGTTCTCTTACTCTCATCTCTTGGGTGCCCATCTATGATCGTTGCGTCCTTCCCCTCGCCAGGCGTCTCACAGGCCACGAGCGGGGCATAACTTTCCTCCAAAGGATTGGAACGGGAGGCTTCATCTGTATCCTCGCTATGCTCCTTGCAGGCTTCGTGGAGATCAAACGCCGCCATGCAGCCTTCTCCGGTGGTTTAATCGACCAACCCAATGCCATCGTTCCTCTCTCCGCTTTCTGGCTTGTCCCCCAGTATTGTCTCATCGGCCTCTCGGAATCATTCGTCAGCATTGGGTACCTTGAGTTCTTCTACGATCAATCGCCTCAGAGCATGCGCAGCATGGCTACTGCTATATTGTGGGCGATCGTTGGTGCAGGTAGCTACCTAAGCACCTTGCTCGTCTCTACAGTCAACAAGCTCACGCGGGCAGGCAGTGCCGAAGGCGGATGGCTATCCACCAATCTGAATAGAGGCCACCTAGAGTATTTTTACTGGCTTTTGGCTGCCATTCTCACAGCAAATTTTGTAGTGTATCAGATCCTTGTCGCCCACTATACGTACACCAAAATCGATGTGGATCAAGCTGACGAGAGAAGCCTGCCCATAATGCACTGAGGGCATCAGCACCCAATACTGTGAAAACTTCTGCATGTACTATGAACTATGAAGATCCTACAGAAATTGTATGAGTTCTAGGAAATGGACAGATTTGTCTCATTTCTTTTCATCGTTTCTCTAGAAGAAGATCCGCCAGAGGTGATCTTAGCGCTAGATCAATCCCTCTGTTGATAACCTTGCTCATAACCAGCTAGCCTCCTTAGTGACGTTAAAACTCAAACGTACTAGATCGGGTGGTATAGAGACTTTATAATCTATATTAATGGTATAGATCAGATGCTACTATTTTATAAAATTAGAATTGGGGATTCGCTGGAAGGGTGTATATTAATCAGCATAATTCCCAACTTCCAACAAGTTGGGAAACATCGTATTCTGCTTTCAATCATTGATAGTAATTTCGAATGTGCTTTCAAGGAAACGTACCTGTACATAAATTCTATATAGCTAGTTTTTATTTTGAGGAATACCGTATAAGTCCGCATCTAAGTTACCGCTTAATTTGGAAAATGATGCATGTTTCATGTATCAACACCTCAAACATGAAATTAGCTAACAGAATAACAAACACTGCCTCCGAAAAATCTTACACTCATTAAATTGAACTCATAAGATGCTCTAACTAAAAGAAAATTTTGATTCTCTAGAGGAAACAAAATTCTTAGATTGATTTGACTATAACTAGGAAGAGTGCAAACTTGAAAAAGTGAGCAATTCCTAGAACTTTTAGATTTAAATGAGCATAACTAGGTAGTAGGAAGAGAGCAAACTTGAGAAAGTGAACAATTCTCTGGATCGATTAACTAGGGAATACATGTATACTATCTTCCTTGATAAGAAATTTAATGTCTAGGGGAGTTCAAGTAAGGCCTTAGCATTTCTTAGATATCACATTTTCTTGTTTGAGATAAGAAATTCCCTGGTTTTTTCTGGTTTAAGATAGGATGTTCCCTTCTTCGAGTTCTCTAATCAGGAAATATTGTCCCTCTTTTCCCTAGATTGTCATCTAGAAAGTGTTCACTTTTTACTTCTTTGGACTCTTCCCATGAAGAATATTCGTTCTTTCTTGAATAATTTCTTCAACGGGATGAACGCTTTGGCAACACGTCATACATATTTACTTGAATATTCTCAAAATTAATTTGAAAATTACAAGTTTGCAAACTGAATTTTATCAGCTCCTAGCATTCTATATGAAGGGTCAAATGATAATACATTTCTATAGGAACAATTTCTCTATTTTTTATTTTCAAATGCTCAAGTTATCGTGTTTGGAATTGCAAGCAAGGCTTAACTACTCTTTGGAACTCCGATCCATATTGATCAGCACTTGTGCCCAATATTTGACTCATTTTCAAAAGAAAAAATTCGATGTTATGTCTAGGATAATACTTATCCACCATAACAAAATTGAGGTGCAATATTCAATCCTATGTAGTCCACCAACAAAAGCTTAGACCATCAACTTCGTCATGCATTGCATGGACGAGCTCCAATATTTTCAAGGAAAAATAGGGAAACACTTGGCCAAATTACAATATGAGAGATATTAATGTGGCTTTCTTGACAAGATCAAGACATGCGACAAATTGAAACTATCTACAAATCCAATCCTAATGCATACTGAGAGCATTTTAAAAGGGACTAGAAATAGAATGATATTGGTTACTAGAACCACTAGAGTCAACATATGACCAACAAGATGAAAACAAGACATACCCAAATAGCTACCTTTTGATAAGAGATAAAAAATGTGACAATTTATAGAGATTTGTAACAACATCATGAACATAGAGAAATCAATTTATGTTGGGTCTATCCTACTAGACAAAAGGATGTAGAAGCAAGACTTCACAACCATCTAATTGCTTCCTATCCATATCCAGATTTTAGCATGTGGATTCTACAAAAGAAATGTTATGTTACCGGTAAGTGAAAGTGTAAAAAATGATCTCATGGATAGTCTCACATAGTACTCCTACATACATCAGGCACATATAACTAATCTCTCAACACTAGCACTTAGAACATGAATGTTGGTATCTTGTGCTCTTATTATGCAATATACTCTCAAGAGCAACATTTACTTGACACCAAGTCTAGTGGACAATACAAGGGCACCAATCTCTCAAGTTCTTTATAGATAAATTGATCACATCCAATCTTTTAATACTACTAGATACTCGAAGCACTAGAGCGACATCTACTTGACACCAAGTCTAGTGGACAATACAAGGCACCAATCTCTCAAGCTCTTATAGCTAAATTTACTACTAAATAGTCAGCAAATATCATCATTTCATGAGCTTGTAGCACTTTATCATTCTACAAAAAAAAAGTTCACGCTTGGCAACGTAACACTGATTTTTTTTCTTAACAATTACAATGTATTAAAAATAATCATTTATGTCCACTAAAGTTGGAAATCAACGTATAAATTGCAAGATTTCATAAATTACTACTAGAGTCATTAATGTGATGTTGCACTTCTCATAAGTCATGTTGTATCTCATGATAGTTGTCAAAGATTAAAGAGAAAAGCAATATCACATACTAGATTGTTTAATGAATTACATGTTGCAAGGTCAATCTTGCATAGAGAAGGGTGTTGGACAAGCCGATGCACCATGAATTTGCTAAATAACTAGAAAGACACCACAATTATCCTTCATCATGAGTCTCCCTATTCTACTTCCAACCCTCACTACAACTTGAATGACGATGGAGATGTAGTGAGAGATGAGAAAGAAACTATTTTTTAATTGATAAATTACATTTATGATGTTCTCATCATTTTGAAAAAGATTGTTTAGAAAATGGAGCATTCTATTTGGAGAAACAAAATCTAAAATATGTAGGAGTTGCAAGAATTATTCCTGCAACTAAAACAACAACCAAAGCCATACGTTTGAGCTTCTCAAAAAATTGGTTCACTTCTTCATTCCACTCAATAGACGGATTATATTGATTCTCTTTCTTTTCTTATTAACTCTACATTTTGTCAAATAATTAAGAGGTGCTCATAATCCTCTATGGACTTCTAAAAGAAAACTGTAAAATCAAGAAAAGATTTAACTTCTCTAATTGCTTTCCATATTGGCCAATCAAGCATTGTCTTGATTTTATCCTCGTCTATATTCAACCTTCCCAAGAAGATCTTATGACCAAGATATACCACATTAGGGCCCTTTTTGGACTAAAAAAGGGCCTCTTTACTAATTATAATTAGTGTTACTAAAGACATGTATACTGATAAAAGAGGGAAAAATGGTAGTAGGCCAGTTCCCCCCCCTTGTACCTAATGTAAAAAACAATTTCTGAAAAAGTGATTTGGGGGGGGGGGAGGGGGTATCCCCCTACCTGATGGGCCGCCAGGATGGCTAGGTGTCTAGCTGGGCCAGCGGCCCAGGGGCTTGTTGTGCCCAATGACTCTTACTATTTTTTTTGCCCTGGCAGCCCACCACCATAGCACGCCGACGTGCTATGGTGGTGGGTTGCAAAAAAAAATAAAAATTCTAAATCACTTGGCACGTAGGCATGCCAAGTGATTCAATGAAAACAAAAATTCTTTTTGGAGCACAAGGCTAAAAATGTTTTTTAACTTCAATGTTTTTTTATTTTGGGATTTCATTATGTATTTTTAACTATGCGCCAAACCACAGTTCTTATTAATAAACATTCAAGTAGTGGCATAAAAAAGATAGCACACCATGTGCTATCTTTCTATTGACTATGGCAAGAAAGAAATTCGCAAAACTCGCAAAATGCCAAGCCCCCCCTCCAAAAATCAAGGAAGTTGGTGTTGATCTAACTACCATAGATAGGTATACCTAATGGTTAGATCAAAGTGACTTGAGTAGATTAACCTAATGACTTTTTAGTACATGAACATGTGTTGTTCATGCTCAGCTAGCCTTGGATATCATGCTCTTGTAACTGCAAATCAATCAATCAATGTGGCAGAGATCACGATTTTGGAGCAATTGACATTTTGGAGCTTTTATACAATAATTTGTTTTGGAATTTTTTGATGTGAATGCAATCCAAACTTAGAGAAGTTGATTCTCTAATATTATAAAGCTGTACTACAGTCCGTAATTCTCATGTGTCAGGTCGTTCTATAGTGTATGCTTAAATATTTTCACATTTGGATTCATTCGAAAAAAGTTTTTCTCTTCTGAGAATTTGGAAGACAATTTGAATATGATTTATTTGCTCTTTAAGAGTCCTGCTATAGATGAGAATATTATCTAGAAATACAACTATGAATTGACCCAAGTATGGATGCCCATCTGTAAAATTGTATAGACCAAATTGACCAAGAAACAAAGGCCATCCAGTCTTCCATTCTTTTTGTATGAAACATATTTTGAATATTAGAGCTTATTACTCTAACTGATGAAATATGCGTGCAGGTATCATTACCTGAAGACAAGAAATGAAACTGTAGATCAATGCTAACAGTTTGATGTACAGGTTCTAGAAATAGAATCTAATGATAAACCATTTTATGGTATGACTACTGACCTTTTCTTAAAGGGTATGTGCAGGTACTAAGAAGAGTACCTGAAGAACGAACTAAAGAAGCTTCTTAATGCTTGAAGATGGTACCTGAAGAAGGCTTTCTCCAAAGTCTATAAAGAAGGCTCAAATCGAGTCTATAAAGATTTGGAGAAGAAACCAAAGGACTGATCACCCTTTGTGTCACACTCCACTATGATTGGGGATGGGCAACCCCTAGAAAAAAGGGCCTAGGAACTGATGAAAATCATGCAAGATAAGATGGACATATACAAAGCCTTTCCCATGTCATGAAAAATACTTGGGGTGAATCCCAATGTTGTAAACTAAGAAAAATTCAACTAGAAAGTGGCTAACATTAAATGTTAAGCTACCTATCTTCCATCCTTATCAATATGTAAATTACTTACTTTGCCACATGGCTTGTAAGCCATAAGACACCTAGGAAAATGCGCCCTCCTACTCCTCCCCTTTTGCTTTAACTAATTGATAAACACCCTCTCATACCTATACACCTCACCCTCTCACGTTACTTCTCCTAGAGTCTCCCTTACACCTCTCACACTTATTTTAGACACCTCAGCCACTCCCTCAAGGCTACACATTCCCTATAAAAGGAGTAACTCGTCCCTTTCCCTCATTATTCATCTCCTATTCATTTTTGTTTTGCCTCTTGTTCTTGCTTCTATGTATGTAGGTGCTTGGAAGAAAGCTTGGAGATATGGCATAAGGATGATCTATCAAGCTTGTATTGGAACCATTTGGGAACCACTTACACACACACACACACACACACACACACACACACACACACACACACACACACACACACACACACACACACACACACACACACACACACACACACATACACACTCACTTTCTCTTACCTCTTTCATCTCTCTCTCTCTCTCTCTCTCTCTCATCTCTAAAACTTTCACACCATCCATAGCCCAAAGGCCATGCATGTCACACCATCCATAAGCCTGAAAGCCATGCATGTCACACCATCCATAACTTGATGGCCTTGCATGTCACACCATCCATAGCTTAATGGTCATGGCAAATCAACATCTTAAGGTTGAATTTGTCAAGGATGGATGCCTTATGAGGGATATGAACCACAACCATAAAGTGGTGGTGAAAGGTTATAGAGATAGTAACTGCGGCCTTTATAAATTGGATGTTGCAAAACCAGGAGAATATGGTTTGGCTATCTCAACAGCATCTCAATTGGAGTTGTGGCATAGAAGACTTGGTCATTTGAACTATGGGAGCTTGAGATTGATGGCGAAGCTGAAGATGGTAATAGAGTTATTGGCATTGCAGGATGATCATCACACAATATGTGAAGGATGTGTCATGGGAAAGCATCACAAGGAGACATTCAAGAAAGGTGGAGCTGCAAGAGCTAAGAAATTGCTGGAACTTATTCACAGCGACCTGTGTGGTCCAATGAAGACGATGTCATTGGGGAAAGCATATTATTTTATGACTTTCATAGATGATTACTCTAGGAGGACATGGATGTATTTCTTGAAGAAGAAATCTGACCCTTTTGCTCGCTTCAAGGAGTTCAAGACTTTGGTAGAGAACCAACTGGATGCACGCATCAAAGTGCTAAGATCTGATAGAGAAGACGAATACAAATTTGATGATTTTGAGGACTTTTGCAAAGAACACGACATCAAAAGACAATTCACACAATCACACACGCCGCATAATAATGGTGTAGCTGAAAGGAAAAACAGGACTATTATGGAGAGTGCACGTCCATGATGAAGCAAATGGGCTTGACCGATTCACTTTGGTCGAAAGCATGTAGTGCGGCAACATTCTTGAAAAATAGGAGCCCTACAGTTGCGGTTCCAAATGTGACTCCCGAAGAAGCATTTATAGGAATAAAGCCAAAAATTGACAAGTTTCGCATCATTGGATGTAGGGCCTAGGTACATGTGCCAAAGGAGGAGCGAAAGAAACTTGATGCCAAAGCAATCAAGTGTATCTTCGTTGGTTATGACGAGAGAACGAAGGCGTATAGGTGTTTTGATCCTATAATGAACAAGATTCACATTAGCAAAGATGTGATCTTTGATGAGACTCATAGGTATGAGGATGAAGACCATGCAAGTGGTGAAAGCATCAAAAGACTTCCCACAATTTTGGAAGAAGAAGATGAAGAAGACGCTCCACAAGATGATGCACGTTAAGATGAGAGTCGAGAGGGTGAGTATGAGAGGACACCACCTATTCAAGAGCCTAGGGGAAGGTACTTGCCAATAGGAGCAATAAGGGAGAAACCGGTTGGAAGTAAGAGACATTACTTGGACACTCCTTGGGATACATACTCTCCACATAATGTATCACCTGAATCTAAGATACCAAAATGGTATGAGAAGATCATGAAGGATGCAAAGCTAAATCAACCAGGATCTAGCGCACAAGGAGAAGTGAGAAGATCAACGCGAGAAAGGAATTCTCCCGATTGTATCATGTGAACTATGCCCTAATGAGTGACATTTTGAAGTGTCGAGAGCCATCAACCTTTGATGAGGCAAAAGATCACAAAGAGTGGCAAAGGGCAATGGAAGAGGAGATGGAATCCATCCACATGCATGATACATGGGAGTTGGTTGATCTACCACTTGGAAAGAAACCCATTGACAACAAATGGGTGTATAGAACAAAGTTTCATGCGGATGGCACGATAGCAAAGCATAAGGCACGCCTAGTAGTGAAGGGTTATGAGCAAAATAAAGGAATTGACTATGAAGGACATTTGCTCCAGTGGCTAAGTGGACTACGCTATGCCTTATCATTGCCCTAACATCTCATTTTGGGTGGAAGATCCATCAAATGGATGTGAAGTCCGCATTTTTGAATGGTGACTTAGAGGAAGAAGTTTACATGGTCCAACTGCAGGGCTTTATGCCAAAAGGACAGGAACAGAAGGTATGTAGGCTACACAAGGCACTTTACGGCCTTAAGCAAGCACCACGCACATGGTATGGACACATTGACAATCACTTTCTTTCTCATGGGTTTGTAAGAACAAATTCAGATCCAAATATTTATGTTCTTATAAACGAAGATAACATTGCCTTGATTGTACTTTATGTTGATGATATCATTATCACAGACAATGATGAGAACCTCACTCGTTCTATCAAAGCCAACTTATGCAAGCAGTTTGAGATGACGGATTTAGATCTTATGCACTACTACTTGGGTGTCGAAGTATGGCAAACTGGCAGTGATATCAGGCTATGTCAAAACAAATATGTGCGCAAGGTATTGGAGAGATTTCACATGACAGAGTGCAAACCTTCCATCACCCCTTGCGAAGCTGGTAAGAAATTATCTCGTATTGATGATAGTGCACATGTTGATGCTACTCTATTTCGTCAGCTAGTTGGGAGTTTGATATATCTTATAACTACACGTCCTGATATCTGTTATGCTGTAAGCTTGATTAGCCAATTCATGTCATCAAAACACTATGGACCATTGGAAAGCTGCGAAAAGGATTTTGAGGTATGTGAAGGGTACATCTAACCTTGGCCTAATTTACAAAAGACAAAGTGTTCTACCTAAGTTGCAAGGTTATATTGACGCTGATTGGGCAGAAAGTGTAGATGATAGAAAGTCAACAACAAGTTATGTTTTCAATTTTAGTAGCGGTTGTTTTTCATGGTCTAGCAAGAAGCAAGATACTATTTCTCTTTCTTCTACAGAAGCTGAATATAAAGCGTTAAGTTTTGCTACCCAGGAAGCTGTTTGGCTATGTAAGTTGTCATGAAACAGGTAAATCCTACTATTATTTTCTGTGACAGTCAAAGTGGAATACAATTGGCTAAAAATCCAGTCTTTCACACATAGCCAAACATATGAGATTGGCATGAAACAAGTAAATCCTACTATTATTTTCTGTGACAGTCAAAGTGGAATACAATTAGCTAAAAATCATGTCTTTCACGCAAGGACAAAACATATTGAGGTAAAATATGACTTTGTGCATGAGAAGCTACAATATGAAGATATAAGTATTGTACACTGTTCTACGTTGTTACAAGTTGCTAATATATTTACAAAAGCTTTAAGTAAAGAAAAATTTGAGACTTTTAGAGCCAAACTTGGCTTAGATCTGGTTATGTAAAAAATACTATCATGGAGGTATGTTCCATGAATAGAGTAAACTCTAAAATAAAGAGAGACGTTGATCATTGAGGGAGAGAGTTAAAATAGCAATGATCGACTTATACAGTGCTTTCTTATTCCGGCGGCACCACGTGTGCTCAGTTCTAGAATTATCGGGCCGTCTTTATTTTACGAGCCCTTTGAGTGCTTTTATGCAACTTTATCTTTGTACTTACTTATCAGTTGAATATACAGTTTGTGGAGAGCAATTCTATGATCTTGTCTTGTTGCACTTGATGTTGTGCTGTGGTGATTGATCCGATCGGGTGTTTAAACTGTTTTCTTAACTTGAACAACCATCAAGAAGGTGTAAGTTTAAGCCATTTCTTGTCCAAAAATAGTCAAAATTGACTTGATTTGATAGTCTTTCATAGATTCTCATCTAATCTTCCTTTTATCTTTGTGAGGGAGTGTAAGAACTATGGCTAGAAGTCCATTGAGAGGGCTAGAAGTCAAATATTATGTAATGAAGACAAGTGAAACCTTTGTGAGTTTCTAGGATCAAATGAATTCCAATTTTCTTGAGCATTGTTTTGTAGAATCCTTCCTAAATGTTCTTTTGAATCAAAATCAAGGAGATCTTGTCACTTGTGCCTTTTTGAACATCTTGTGAGTTTCTAGTGTGGCAAATTTTAGAAAAGAACTTAGGGAGGACCAATAAGTACATCAATAGTACAAGTCATTAAGGAGATGAGAACCATTGGTGGATTCCTTCTTGGATCTAGTGAGAGGTTAAATTATACAAACTACCTAATATGGAAAGTGAGGATGGAGTCACTCTTAGTGCTCCAAGACCTCTTTGATATTGTCCTAGATGAAGAAGATGAGCCTCTTGGAGGACAAGGTTTGGTTAGATACAAGAAGAAGGCCAGCCTAGCACTTCATTGCATTAAAATGAATGTTAGTGATGATCTCTTGAAAGAGGTAGCCTCTTGAATTTCTACCGAGGAAGCTTGGGATCCTTTAAAAGCTATATAAATCCAACAACACTTCAAGAGTGCTTTTACTAATTACAAAGCATGAAGAAAAGTCATGAAAGTGCACAAGAATATGTGCTTAGGATCAAGTCTTTCAACAAAGAATTAGTTTCTATTGGAGAAAAGATTCTAGATGGTGAGCTTGTAAAAGTGATCCTCAATGGCTTAGGAGATGACTTCTCCAATTTGGTTCAAAGTTTTGCCATCCAAGACACTTTGCCATCAATTGACAAGCTCCATAGTGTGCTAGTGGCTGAAGATGCTCCATGCAAAATCTAGGATGAGTTCCTTATCATTGCAAGATGGAGATGAGAAGACAAATTTCTCATTCAAGAGAAAGAAGAAGACCAAGGGATCTAAGAAGGATCAAGCAAAGGAGGTCAAGGAGGAGGATCATGTTGAATTTCACACGTGTGGACTGTCCACTACATGTACTTGTGATCTCCTAAGGTGTGTAGATGCACCAAGATCAAGACTAGATTGAGATTCAAGATCAATCTTGAATCCTATGGCAAAAACACACTACTACATGCATTCAATCACTTCCAACTCTCACTCACACGTGTGGGAAGTATTCAAAAAATAATCTAAGTAAAAACAAGCTTCTCTCCTCGGGTAGAGAGAGAAAATACATCAAGAGCTCTCGGGTAGAGAGAGAAAGCTAGAAATCCAATAACTCACAAAATCCATGAAATCACCAAATCAATTGATTTCAAAATGAGGAGTACAATGATACTAGTAGGTCCACGAGCTACCACTATGCTTAACTATGATTGGACCACATTTTGTCACCTCTTGATCCTATTGGATCATTGATCTATGCACCTCTTAATTCTATTGGACTATATTCAAGCACACCTCAATTTCCTATTGGACCTCACAAGGTTCCACCTCTATATCCTATTGGACCTCTTGGAATTCATCAAACAAAAACTTTACACTTGTCTACACTCTAATTAGCAAGTGTTTAGCCTCTTACTCTATTTTGGCTCAATAGTGGCATTACAAGTGGAAATGCATAATTTGCCATCTATGCCAAATTTATTCCTATCAACATCCTACACCTAGATGCTTGATGTAAAAAACATAAGACCCCTATATCTAACATAGATAATCTTTTTCAATTCTTCACACTCCTCCTAAAAAATTATCTATGAAGATTTGAGCATTGATCTTGATATAACTCCAAGATTAGATCTATGCTTGATGAAAGCACTTTTGCTCAAAGGCTTGGTGAGTAGATCGGCAATACAAGAGGACGAGTTGACATGCTCCAAATAGATTTCTCCTCCAATAAGCTTTTCTCTCACAAAATGGTGTGCCACTTCTATGTGCTTGCTTCTTGCATGAAATATGGGATTATTGGCAAGAGCTTGGGCCGAGATGTTATCACACTTGATCATTGGTAGATCATCCTCCTTGATGCACTTTAGTTCCATTAATAACCTCTTGATCCAAAGCACTTCTTTGGTAGTTGTAGTGAGTGCTTTGTACTCGGCCTCACATGAAGAGAGAGATATAGTATCTTGCTTTTTGGAAAGCCAAGATATTAGATTGCCTCCAAGAAAGATAGTGTATGCACTAATAGACTTTCGATCCATTTTGTCACTTGCAAAGTCCGAATCCGAGTAGCCAATAATGGATAGATCTTCACTTTTATAGAGTAGACCATAATCACAAGATGAAGATACATATCTTAAAATCCTCTTGGCCATCTTCCAATGATGGATCTTAGGTTCTTGCATAAATTGACTCAATTTGTGCACACAAAAACTAAGATCGGGCCTAGTAATGGTAAGCCAAATCAAGGAGCCTACAAGACTCCTAAAAAGTGTGATGTCCTCAAAGGATATTTCATCACCTTTATTAGGATCTTTTACAATTTGCTCCATTGGAGTATCTATGCTCTTAGAATTTTCCATATGGAATTTTTTCAACATAGAGTGAGCATATCTAGATTGGCATATAAAGACATGATTTTCATAAAAATCAATTTCTAGGCCTAGGATGTAATGTATCTCTCCTAGATCTTGCATTTTAAACTCACATCCAAGTGCTAGCTTGGTTTCATCAACTAGCTTGATACAACTTCCACAAAGAATAATGTCATCAACATAAATTAGAAGAATGACAATATTGCTATCAACAAACTTTAGATACATGGAAGGATCATAGTCACTAAGAGTAAATCCTAGTGACATAAGGAAAGAGTTAAGTCTTGAATACCATGATCTTGGTGCTTGCTTGAGTCCATAAAGACTTTTGAAGAGCAAGCACACTTTGGACTCATCCTTGATGAATCCTTGAGGTTGTTCCATATAGATCTCCTCCTCAAGATAACCATTTAGAAAAGCATTGGATACATCTAATTGGAACACCTTCCACTTGAAAAAACAAGCAAGAGAAATAAGAATTCTTATTGTCACCATCTTTGCAACGGGTGCAAAGGTTTCCTCATAATCAAGACCATGGATTTGAGCAAATCCTTTGGCACATAATCTTGCTTTATGCTTGTTAATGGTGCCATCATGATTGAACTTGATCCGAAATACCCACTTGCAACCAATCACATGCTTGTTGGAAGGAGGATCCACAAGTTCCCAAGTATTGTTGGTGATCAATGCATCATACTCTTGCTTCATGGCATCATACCACTCCTTGGTATTAAGTGCCTCTTGTACATTCTTTGGCTCTTCATGAGAGACATAAAAAACATAATTAGTGGAATCAAGATCCACTTGTTTGCCTTTGTCAACATATGAGAGCCTCTTAGGCTCGGATCTATCTCTCATGGATCTTCTTGGTGAAAAAATCCGAGGAGAGTCTTCTTCAAATCTCGACCCCATCACATCATGATTGTCTTCAAAATCAATAATTGATGATGCATCCATAGATTTCTTGATCTCGGCCTCTTCAAATGATGAGTGTTGATCTTCATGAAAGACAACATCTCTACTTTCAATAACTTGAGAAGTAGAGAGTATAAAGACTCTATAGGCCTTCTTGGTGGATGAGTATCCAACCATGATCCCTTTGCATGCACTAGGATCTTCCTTCTTCCTTGTTTCCAAGGGCATATGGACAAAGCATAAGCATCCAAAAATTCTAAGGTGATCAACCTTAGGCTTCTTCAAAAATAAGATTTCATATGGTGACTTTCCTCCAAGAGCTATATGTGGGAGCCTATTGCAAAGATAATTTGCACAATTAATGGCTTCTCCCCAAAAATCTTTGGGCAAAGATGCCTCAATTCTCATAGATTTTGCACATTCACATAGAGATCTATTCTTTCTCTCGGCCACTCCATTTTGAGATGGAGAGTAGGCACAAGAAAACTCTCTTTTAATGCCTTCAAGCTCACAAAAGTCTTGAAATTTATTGGAGATATATTCACCACCTCCATCACTTCTAAGAGCTTTAATCTTGAATGAGAATTGCTTCTCTACATAAGCTTTGAAAATAAGGAAATGATCAAACACCATAGATTTTGAAGCAAGAAGATATATCCAAGTGAATCTTGTGTAATCATCAATGAAAGTAACAAAACAAGTGGCTCCTCCCTTGCTTGTAGTTGATGAGAAATGCACATCCGAGTGGATTAACTCCAAAGGATGCTTGCTTTTGATAGAAGATCTTGTAAATGGCTTTTTGTGAGATTTAGCAATAGCACAAGCCTCACAAGGCTTGATCTTCTTGGAGAATGACTTTGGCAAGCCAATAGCTTTGGATTCTTTGATCATAGAGAGCATGGATTTGTAGTTGGGATGTCCCAACCTCCTATGCCATAATTCCTCCATAGAGAGCTTGTTCACAAGAGCAACATTACAAGCATTCACATACTCATTTGGATCTAGTTTATAGATGCCACCAAATCTAGATCCTAATGCAAGTATCTCATCATTCTTCTTGATAGTGCAAGTATCAACATTGAATTTTACATCAAGGCCATTATCAAGCAATTGGCCAACACTAATAAGATTCTTGGTAAGCTTAGGTACATAAAGAACTCTAGAGAGAGAAAGAACTTTAGAGGATGCAAGCTTCAAGGGAATGTTCCCTATGCCTTCAATAGGACATTCAAAATCATTTGCAGTGTATATTGATTTCTTCACTCCATCATAAGGTGCAATAGAAGAGAAAGAGTCCTTGGAGCTACACATATGTGAAGAGGCTCCACTATCAATATACCATAGGCCGTCCTTCTTGAAAGGAGTAGATGAGAAACTAGAGACCATAAGAGATCCCTCTCCATCACTTGCAATAGTGTCTTCCTTCTCATTGGTAATATTGGCTTGCTTGAGTTGATTCTTCTTTTTGAAGCAATTGGTGGCATAATGACCTTTCTTGCCACAATAAAAGCACTTGATCTTCTTCTTCTTCTTGAGCTTGGATGATGAAGCATTAGAGGAATCATCTTCCTCCTCATCTTTGTCTTTGGATTTGACTTTGTCCTTGCTTGAGGATTGTTGATGTTGGTTCTTGCTCCTCTCTTTGTGCTTATCCTTGGCAAAAAAAGCTTTGCCATCATTATGAGTGAGAGAAAGCTTGTCCATCCTCAAGAGCTTATACTCTTGTCTTGATTCTTCTGAAATTAGCACACTTTGGAGAGCCTCCAAACTTGGTAGCTCCTCCTTAATGGCATAGGATTGGACAAGATTATCAAATTCACTTCTCAAGCCATTGAGAATGACTTGAACTAGCTCATTTTGATTGATGGAATCACCAATACAAGCAAGCTCTCTATGAATATCTTTTACTCTCAAAACATAACTAGATGCACTCTCATCACTCTTTTGGCTACTTTGAAAGATTTGATTCCTAAGAGTGAGAAGCCTAGAGGTATTCTTAGCCTCATAGATAGTCTTGAGACAATCCCAAGCTTCTTTGGCTGCTGTACAAGTACCTATCTCCCTCAATATCTCATTAGAGACATTCATCTTAATGTAGTGGAGAGCCATCCTAGCTCTCTTTTTGTATTTTTGAACCTCTTGAAGAACTTGTGGTTCTTCTTCAAGGCCAAGAACTATGTCCATCACGTCTTGAAGGATCAAGATGGACTCCATCCTCATTTTCCAAATTGAATAATTTGAAGTGGTCAATCTTTCACTTGGTTCCAACAAGGATGAACCCATTGAAGACATTTGAAGTGAAGAAAACTCAGATGATGAACAATAAATGTTGTTACACACTTTCAATAGGATCCAATAATTGAGTACTATCTCCTCTTATGAAAGATCTTACAACATTTGTGAATTGATTCTCACTAGCTACACAAATCTCTCTAAAACAAGATCTATTTCACATCAAATGATGGAGTATAGGCAAAGTTAGGATCCAACACTCTTAGCACGTGTGAAATACACTAAGAAACCAAATTTGACTCAAATACAATGATATTGCATGAAACAAAATGGCTAAGATCTCAAAACAGTGCCTAGATCACATATAGATGAGATTGGCAAGCATACAACTGTGATTTTGGATCAACCAAGCAATCTCTTGACCAAACCAAATGTGTCCACCCAGGTCTAGGTGCCCTACCTAACCCTCTTCAAAAGCTTATAACTTTTGATTGGCTCAACCAAATGGAATGAAACTGATTGCAACAGAAACTAGACAAAAATAGCTTCAAAACAAGCTATCAAGCAAGATAAATGGATCAAACATGAGAGAGAACTTCCAAACTGAAATTGGATGTTCCTCACACGTGTCTGAGCACCTGATTCCGTACAGTACCAGATCAGACCCAATCAATGTCCTTTTGATCTCTTTTGATCCAAGATTGAACAAGATAGCTAGGAAAATGGGCCTTGACAATTTCTAGCTCAAGATTGATGAAAATTTTTCACTTAGATGGATCAAAATGCATGGTAACCTTAGGTAGGCTCTGATACCATGTTGAATTTCACACGTGTGGACTGTCCACTACATGTACTTGTGATCTCCTAAGGTGTGTAGATGCACCAAGATCAAGACTAGATTGAGATTCAAGATCAATCTTGAATCCTATGGCAAAAACACACTACTACATGCATTCAATCACTTCCAACTCTCACTCACACGTGTGGGAAGTATTCAAAAAATAATCTAAGTAAAAACAAGCTTCTCTCCTCGGGTAGAGAGAGAAAATACATCAAGAGCTCTCGGGTAGAGAGAGAAAGCTAGAAATCCAATAACTCACAAAATCCATGAAATCACCAAATCAATTGATTTCAAAATGAGGAGTACAATGATACTAGTAGGTCCACGAGCTACCACTATGCTTAACTATGATTGGACCACATTTTGTCACCTCTTGATCCTATTGGATCATTGATCTATGCACCTCTTAATTCTATTGGACTATATTCAAGCACACCTCAATTTCCTATTGGACCTCACAAGGTTCCACCTCTATATCCTATTGGACCTCTTGGAATTCATCAAACAAAAACTTTACACTTGTCTACACTCTAATTAGCAAGTGTTTAGCCTCTTACTCTATTTTGGCTCAATAGTGGCATTACAAGTGGAAATGCATAATTTGCCATCTATGCCAAATTTATTCCTATCAACATCCTACACCTAGATGCTTGATGTAAAAAACATAAGACCCCTATATCTAACATAGATAATCTTTTTCAATTCTTCACAGATCAAACATCAAGTTCAAAGGCAAAAGACAAGTCAAAGAAAAAATGCTTCTTTTGTGAAAAGAAGGGGCATTTTGCATCCAAATGCTACAAGAGGCAAAGAGCTTGTGAGGAGAAGAACAAACAAGGAAACCTTGCACATGAAGAGGAGGATAAAGAAGAATTATCCTTGATGACATCTACATCCTCACCAACAAGCAAAAGCAACTCATTGGAGTTATGGTGGATTGATGGTGGGGCAAGTTCCCACATGACTCATAAAAATGACTTTTTCTCAACTTTAACACCGTTGCAAGTTGAGTGAGAAAGTTTGCGAGCTTAGGAGAAACATTTGGAATATTGGTCAATTTTTTGTTTAAAACTCTATTTTTTTATGTCCTTTTGAAATATCATATGTGCATGTATAAAGACTTTAAAAAACTGGCTACAAAATATGGACATTTTTCAATTTTGAGGCTCATTACAAAATTTAAAAAGTATACAATTTTTGTCAATTTTGAGTTAAAAAAATGTTAAATAAAAAGTAGGCACAACTATTTTTCAAAAAAGAATGACCATTTTAAGAATTTTAAAATTTATTTCTATGCATTTTTATAAAACACTCCTATCTATTAATCATTTCATACATTCATATATAAGGTCACGCAAAACTTTCAAAATTTTGAGTATTTTTGAATACGTTGATTACAAAAACATAATAGAAACAAATTTATAAAATCACAATGGATGATCACTTTGACTAACATATCCATCGATATCTCTTGTATACATAGATGAGCCAGATGATGTACAGGATGCATCTTCTTCTTCATTGTCAACTACAATGCCATCTGATTCTATATGGAGACCATAAGACTCAAGATCACTTTTGTATGAACGAGTGTTATGACTTGACCATGAGAAATTTGTAAAGCGGAAAATTCTTCTGAAATTTTATGCCTCAGAATTGATTGTTGACTTGCGCAAATGACCTGTACTTGTGAGTTTAAAATCATATACAAGTATGTCAACGTCCTTTAGATGCAAAACACTTGTGCTTGGAGTATTTTTTGTTTTTCCCTTCTTAGATTTCCCTCTGCCAGTACTTGTCATCTCGAATGAGTACTTTCTCATGAAAGCATCTACATGGTCTGTTTTAAGCCAATGTACATTGAATTCAGTTATTTTATTTAATGTAGCATGTCGACTTATAGATAGCACTTTAGCTATCCAAAACGGATGTTGCAATGGATCTTCAGATGCAAGTACTGCAATCATTGAACCTACTTTCAAGTCTTGAGGATCACCATGCCATCTTTCTTCTAACTCCTTTCTTCTTTCTTTGGATCTCCTTGCACCAAGGTATATTTCTCTTTCTTTACGTAGTGGAAGAGATGATGTGTCGAATAACAGAACATTGTTTGATCCATCAAATTCCTTGTTTGGAGATGCATGTGGCCATAAAAATGGATCTGACAACTCGTCGAAGTTATTTTTAATTTTGTCGAGTACTGACTCTTGCTCAATAAAAAATACATTCCACCAATCGGTGTTTTCAGCCCTTGCATTTATTTTAGCTTTCTCAATTAGAACTCTTCGCACCTGCAGACATACAACAAAATCAATAGCTCTTTGTTTTTTTTTTTTTCTGACTCTTGTGCTTCTTTTTTATTCAAGAGTCGCTACTTTCATGGAAGCTTTTGAAATAAATTTTAAAGACCGCAATCCATCTTTTAGAATCCAATCTTTCATGCTTGTTGACAATTGCTTTGCAAATAAATGCACTACATTTGACTCCAATGATTTAATCAAGAAACAATGTTGAAAGCTTATGTCATTCAACTTTTCAAGGCAATAATTATTCTTGACCCCCTTTAAAGAGCTTAAAATCCAAAGTCTCTTTTGAATGCAAAACATGTGGCTTGAAAGTATATGCCTCTCGAATAAGAGTCATCATCTATGGGAGAGTGAATGCATCATGACATGAAAATTTTCTTGCAAATGTACTAAACATTTGATCTATATGATCATGTGTATGACCAACTAGAAGAGAATTGAGTTTAACTTTTTGAAATATATTTTTTGCAGCAAGCATGTTGAGATAACCCAAAACCATCTGATTTTTATTTTCACGAGCTGTGTTGTCCAACTACAAGTAAATTACTGGAGGTAAGCGCTCTAGCCACGATGATATCACCAGGTGTAGTATTGTAATTGTAAGATTCAGATCATTATGAATATTCGGAGACATAAGATAAACTTTTGGGTGGACGCATGCATTATAAATTAAACATCCAACCAATTGTATTTGAGCAAATGTATCTTCCGTGATGTCCTTTGGCATCCTAACAAAGTGAGGCAAATTCGTTTTCTTTTAATCCATTCCATCAATCACCAATCCGATGTATTTCTTACTAAAAGAGAAACATTTTCTTCTATGATCCATCACTTTCTTTCTTTCTTGTGCTTGTTCTTCTCTATGCCTTTTCAAAGCTTGTTTGACATCCTCTACGCCATTTTGATTAATCACCATTTTTCTTCTACTCTTGAGCTATGCACAAATGCTGCATTGACCCATTCAGACCTTTCTCGGACAACTATGCACACTACCTAAAGGAGAGATTTTAGCTGTTGTAGATGCGATACTTGTAAAAGGCGACACATATTGACAAGAAGAAAATGAGAGATTGGCTGAGGTAGTATTATTTTTAGAAACAGAAACTGGTGATTCATTATATGATGAAATATCTATAAGACCATTTATATAGATATGAGATATATTTGATTGTCTCCTCTCTTCACCATTGTTCACAAACGAGGGCTCATTTGAAAGAAAATTAATACATGATGTAAATGACAATCGATCTACATTAGAGAAAATATGGGCCCAAAGAGGGCCCTATAAGAAATGCCATGTAGGAGAGAAAAAATAACTATAAAGTAATTATAATATCATTTTCTAACTTCTTTATGCATCTGCCCGCACTACTTTCCATGTAAATGAATGCACCTTAGTTTAGTCACATCAAACTTCATTGGTGCTTAACCATAGTTAAAATATAATTTTTAATATGCTGAAATATTCCCTACCAATAGGTGGAAACACTCAAAAATTTGAATTAGGAGTGACATTTCTAAAACAAAGCCTACGCCATCTCTATCTCCATGGTCAAACAAGTGTTTAGCGCCATCTCTATCTCCAGCAGGGTCAAACAAGTGCTTAGCGCCATCTCCAGCTTTGTTATTGTCATGGCCGATGAGATTTCCATTGGAAACTCACTAGGTTCTATCTTGACTTCTAAATCTATGAAATCAATGTTAAACAATAACAAAATGAAAAAGATTAAGACTTCATTTACTGATAGAATTATGAATGAAGTTGAAAAATATTACACACTACATTGGTTTAGGGGGCATGTGATTTTTCTAACATCAGTAGAGAAGCATATGCAACAATGTTTAAGATGATACATGAGGCATTTGCACAGGTAAGTATTAAAATGTTTCCAATCCCACGACCATTTCATCTTTAAAAAAACGAAGACATGTTAAACCAAGATATGCAGACAATAGTTGGTAATCCATCTCATATCAATGAAGTGTATTGCTCAAAAGGAGAATGTCTAGCATATAACAATTCCAACAATTTATTTATTGATATTAATCAGCTACTAACATTCATAATAAATTTTTATGGTATTACAAACGAGAATGTCAATAACAAGTTGATAATTGTTCTCAAGTTAGATGAGTCTGAAATTATAAAAGGACAAAAAATGGAGAGAGTCAGTCTTATGATCATGAATGGAGCACTTTCAAATTCAGAAGACTCAGAAGGCCTCAATTTCAGTGTTCAATCAGAAAATGATATCTGGTGTTGGCATAGCAGTTCCTTCACATAATCAATAGGGATAATAATTTTAATATGGATTTCATTTGGCAAATCTTTTCTATGTTAATATTATGAGGCTAAATCACTTTTTTTTTTTCTCTTATAGGTGATGAAAGAAGACCATGACATTCTCTCATGGATATAAAATAAATTTTAAGTGCAATAGTTTTCTTTATAAAAATTATTCTATGCACCTTATTAAAATTATGTCCTCCAAAAAAATGAGACAATGCCTTGATTGCCATAATCATTGTCTCACCATGTTGATGAAACTTTGAATGGGCAACACTTATCTCATTATTCTTGAAGAACTTCAGATAATGCCCCAGTGCATGATCTCTTGAAAATTCTCCAACAGAAGATCTTTGCCCTCCTCGACGAATTGCGAAATCATCAAGGAAAATTGTTTTCTGAAATGAAAAAAATCCAAAGTAAGCTCCAATATATAATCTGACATATCGAATCTCACTAGTACATAATAAGATACAAAACTTACGCATTCGGCTTTGTCTTCCTTGATTATTGTCTCTCCATCAATATTATGTCCACCTGTTGATGTCAATATAGTTGGTGAATAGGCAGTTTTTTTCTGAAAACCAAGCTGACTTTGAATTATGAGAAACTCCCCTTCAGAAGGTAGATCATCTTCTTTATTGCACATTTCCTCCACAACCATTTTCAAGCAATCTTTACCTGAATAAAACTCATCATTATTTACATCGTCAACACCATGGAGAAGATCATTAGCATTATAATCGATTATATTCAAAAATTCATGAAGCTCTTTGTTCAAAATACAAAGAGTCTCGGCCTCTGTGAAATAAAAAAAATCTGATATATCTGATAGTGTCAATACCCCTTCAGAATTTTCATTTTTTCTTGTAAACTTTTTCGTTTTTCGCTCCCAATATCGCTCTCTATTCGTTCTTCGTCCGCCATCACTCCCTGCGCTTAAGACCGATACCGCTGTATTGCCGATATTGCTTTCGAGCGCGAATCTTCCTGTTACTTTGTTTCTCTTGTAATCTCGCATTCAAAACCGATATTCAGTCATTTCTTTGGCAAATTTTTTCTGTTTTCATTCTCTGTGCTTGGTTTCGATATTCGAATCACAGATTTTTTTTTCAAATTTACTTCTTTTGATTATGAGAATGAAGGCTAAGACAAAATTCACTACCTGTGCCATTACTTCTGTACAGCCATCCCATGCACGTGTTCCCCCTGGTACTGGCTGTAGACTTGGTAGAAAGCAGGTCTGGCTGAGGGAAATAAGAAAACTCTAGAGATCAACTGAATTGTTGATCCCTAGAGCTCCTTTCGGCCGATCTGTTAGGAATGTCACCTTGTCACTTGGGCTTGATGTTCGTTTTGCCGTGACAACCATGCAGGCCTTACAAGGTGCTGCAGAAGACTTTTTGTCCCAATTTTTTGAGAATTCCTATCTTTTGGCTGTGCATGGTAAGCGTGTTACCATCATGCCTAAAGATTTCATTATTCTCAAATGACTTCGGAAACGGTATTCAACTCTTTATGTGGATAATGCCAGCACCTCTAGAGACCTGCCTCTGGATAGAACTGACTTGCCAACTACCTCAAGGAGGAAAATGAAGCAGGCTGTCCCTAAGAAAGCTGGATCTTGAAGGCCAACTACTTCCCTTCCTCTTAGAGTTATTCCTGACAAGAGATCCCGCATCTTCCTGATCTCTGAATCAAATGCTGAAGAATATGATTCAGACCCAAAATCATCCTCTCCTCCTCCTATTATTCGTCCAGCTCCTAAGAATGTTTCTTCACCAAAAGTGATGATAACCCAAGGGAGCTTGATAAAATAATGGAAAAATCTGTAAATATTGTGTCTACATCTCTTTCTCTCCATATACATAATTTTTTGTCAGATTTCCATCGATCCTAACTAGGTTTATTTTGATTCTGACCATTATAACCAATACGAGACTTACTTAGCTAGTAAAATTGATCTGCTTGGCAAATAATTTGATTTCTTTCTTCCAGATTCAAATAGAAGCTATAGATTAGGTCCCAAATTTTGTGCATAGTTGAAAAAAAAAATATCAGAGATTACAGATGTTATTGTAGAAGCCGACGAAAACTTTTTGCAGCATAATATTAGTTCTGATTCTAAGGGTGTAGTTTTTGTTGTCAATCCATTTTTTATGGGAGCGGTGAAGGCAAAAGACGCCAATTTTGAAAGGGCTATATATTTCATCGAATGCAGTCCAATGGCGAAATTTTATTTGATTCCATATGAGAATAAGTAAGAATTGCTAGTTTGCTTTTGTTGTTTTAATTTGGATGATTACTCCTATTCAAATGGATTCTAATTTTTATTTTGATTATTGCAGTCGGCATTAGAGCCTGAACATTCTTTCTGTAAAGATAAATAAGGAGGGAGTATAAAATTTTCTGTGTGTAAAAGTAAACTCAGCTAATAATACATATAGAGAATTTGATTCTCGACTTCATGATGTCGTTCGAGAAATACCGACAACGGCGACCTCAATTGGAGAGATAACCATTAAATCTCTCAAGGTATATACAATTTATCTTTGATATGCATGTATTTTTTTTAGTTTAAATCTATCATCATAGTATAAATAAATTTTCTGTTATAATATTACTAATCTTTGTTCAATATATGCAGTGTATACAACAAAGGGACACTTTTAGTTGTGCATGGTTTGTCTTGCAAACGAAGCTCTTTTACAAGCCGATGCAGATATTGAAAAGGTAATATTTTGTTCATTTGTAGTTTCTTTCATTTTGATTCTTATTTCTTTACTATCATTGTTTGTAATTTGCTGATTCACGTGTTTTGTGATGACAGTTCACTCTTGAGCCGTACACTCCCGACGATGTATATAGATTTCGGCAAGACTTGATCAGAACTTATGTACAGAACGGTGCAAGCGTTATGCCTAAAATTGAAAGCCTGAAAAAACAAGCTGCTCCTGTCTTGACAGTCTTTCAGGTTGCTCATGATACAAATATAATTATATATGATCAAAAAAGCATAAAATCCTTCCCAATACAGAGGAAGGCAAAGTTATATAATTACATGTTGCTTTAAAAGACATAGAAGTCCTTTCCAAAATAGAGGAAGGCGAAATTATAGAAGAGGTGACTGTTGTCTTATCAGTTTCTAATACTGATATTGAAAATATAGAAAAACTTACTGAATAGGAATTCATTTGTAAATAGAGATACATAAAAAAAAAAATACAATCTTACATGTAAACAACCCATTTATGGCTTTTTTATTGATATCAATATAGATTCTTACAATGAAGTTGTGTCCATAGTGTAATACTGGAATGCAATTTTCTAGATTGATAAAAAGACATGATGATTGACATGTATTTGATGATAGTAACTCTCAGTATTCTTCCATAAGTTGGACTGTTTCGCCAATATCTCTGCATTTGACCTCGAGCTCATGTCTTTTACGTACCTACATAAAACTAATACAAAGTGAGTTACAATCAGTATAGAGATTGTATGAGAAAGTTTTGATTGAAACTATTCATAAAGAATCGAATGTTTATAGTTACTTACGAGTTTACCATTGAAAATGAATTTAAAGTCTGAAAGTATATCATCTTGTCGGAGCAATAGTTCCCGCCTGATGTAATTTAGACTCCAATTCTCTTCCGCCTCAACACATGTCAAAAAAACATTATTGTATATAATTTCAATATTTTTTCGTTTTGAATGTCCACTGGCTTCCAAGTCTTGATCGAGTGGCACCCATTTACCTTTATTTTTTTTCCATCTTTGATAATGGAAGCATAAGCTCAACATTTGTTTTTCAATTTGATAACGAAAGCACATGGAAGACATTTTAATTCTGCATTCTATTTCTCCATCTGATCATTTGTTCCAACCTTCATCCATAAGTTCAGATAGTAAACTACTTGATAAATTTTTGCATACAAACATCGTTGGGGTTTTGTGTACATTGACACTTGAAAAGAAATCCACAAATTTATTCAGAGAAATAAACCAACTCAACCTTGTGCTTATCTTTAATGAATTTTTACATCATTGTATAGCTTGCAACAAAATGATTCCGAAACTGCAACATCTGGAGCAACTCATTCATTACTTCCAAAATAGGTAATGGAATTGGGACTATTTGTCCAAAACCTCTTTTTGTATCAGGAATGTACATTGATTCATAAAAAAAGATCTCACTATCAACTAGATCTTTTGTAGTTCTACCTCTATATTGCAGCTGTCCAATATTAGTGTGAATAACATCTAATACACCTGCTACAAATCCACTGGGCTCCCATTCATTTATGTTGTATGAATATAAATCTGCAAGAGAAAAATGATCAGAGTCGCAAGTTTACTAATAGATATTAATGAATGACAAAAAACAAAGTATTGTAAAATATCAATACTCATAATTGTTTTTTTTGTGATCCTGACGGTTAAATCCTTGCACATTTATCTCTGAATGCATATATACATGTTGGTCTAGAATTTCAGAAATAGATTTTCCTCCTGATGATGTTTTGAAATCCAAAATTCTGGCCTTCCAATAAGATTGAAATGATAGTTTTGACCTTTTGCTTTTTCAAAATGCTCATCTTGATGATGGATGCATCAAAATCCAAGAATTTTTTGAATATTTTCTTGGCACCCATAATCCATTATCATCTTTCTCGTTGAATAGAAGCACAGAGTCGATTGAGGAGCACGACTTACTTGATGGTGCCATTTGTAATGTGTAGGCAAAAATCTGAAACACTGAACTATGAATATGAAAATATGCGTAGACAAAAAGCCATGAATATGAAAATATGTGTTGGCAAAAATTTGAAACACTGAACTATTTGGTGCTACGAATTAACTCTAGTTAACCCTGTTAACCATGATTTGACAATGCATATACATTAATGGTACATCGATTTTCTCATTTCAATTATCTGTCATATTCATTTTCAATATTTTTGGGTCTCTTAGGACAGTGATGAGCTGGAAGGGCATGCCTCAACAACCAATAGCATTTCCACATGTTGCCCGACAAAACAGTAATATATTTAGAAAGTTTTTACTTTATTTATATTTGGAAAATTCTACGTTACGTAGAACCCCAATTTCAGGGTTTCAATTGGTCTACATGGCAACGAAAATAAGAAAAATTAAAAAGCATCTTTTTCAAAGGCTCTCGTCAGGCTCTAAGTTTCTCTAATGTGAGTTTCAATCACACACAACTAAAAACCTGTCTATAGTAAAATGGATAGCATAAAATGAATTAGATGCATAAATATAAATCTATGGATGGTGGGTAATCATTATCAATGTAAAAAACAAAGCTCATTTCCTAAAATCATAAATGCAAAGTTTTTTGACCATTAAAGAGGCATTTATGAAAAATCTTGTCATTAAATATAAAATCGTCATAATTGCATATATGCTGGTTAGTAATTATTGCGATAGTTATACATTGTAATCATTTAGTAGGCCATCATGTCGAAAATAAATGTTGAGACTTAAATGCATTTATTTCAACATTATCTCAATATTATTTATTTGAATAAGTAATCATTACATTGATTAATACTTAAAAAGCTCAACATAAATGCATATATTTCAACATTATCTCAATATTATTAATTTAAAAAAGTAATCATTACATTGATTAATACTTGAAAAGAATTTATCAATAAAAAAATACAGGTAATCATTAATTTTCTTGTATAAAAGAGTTCTCATTTCTAATTTCCACTTGTTGCTTCAAAGAGATTCGTGGATCTTGTGCTCATTTGTCGTCTAGCCGTCAACGATATTTTCAAGCTATTTTCACCATCGGTTCCGACCAAACGAGACCCTGCTCCTCTCCGACATTCACAAAGAGGTACTGTTTTAGGAGAGAATATTTTGATGCTTTATTTATTCTGTATAGATTTTTACTGAGATGGGTGGTCTTTTAAAAAAAAATTACATTAAGAAAATTATTTAGATTTGAAACTTCTGTCTTCATGAATGTATCTTTTTCCTTGATTTTCACATGGAATTCGATACACAGTATTGAATTCTCTATGAAATCTGCAATCTTTATAGAAAACAATGCAAATAAACTTATTTCACAGAAACTCCGATAAGGCGTATCGAATTCTCAATGAAATGATACTTGTAAACTTCACATATTCAACCTCACAGAGAATTCGATATGATGTATTGAATTCTCTATGAAGTTGAATATGAAATTCATGAAAGTGTGTCTTTTAACAGAGAATTCGATACACCGTATCGAATTCTCTATGAATTTGAAATCCATGTTCACACAAAATGCGATACGTCGTATCTACTTATTGTAAAAATCTAAAAAATTTGGACCTTAATTGGATCTACAATCAATCCATCAATCCACAAGTGGTGTTGGATGCCAATTAGATAGATCAATCTCAATTCTAATGTGTAGATGTAGATCTAGATCAAACAATGCATCTAAAAAGCAAGAACAACTTGATTAATGCTCAATATACTTCAAGAGCGGCCTCATATGTGTGAAATATCGTTAGTGTACAGACAGTGAGCAGTGATTACAATACATCACTCATTGATAGGATTCAATGCAAGAAATCACAACACAAATAGTGAAAAAACAAGGTTATGCCTCAAAATCAAGATCTCTCATCAAGATTGGATTATTTACAATGATGATCTTTATAGATCAAGTACATCTCAACCCGACATGCTGAATCAACAGGTCTAGCACGTGTTGGGAATGCCACATCACCCTAGATCAACCAATAAATGCACGATAAGCCCCCAACTCTTTGAGTCCTAACTTGGTGCCATTGCCTAACCATCCTTGATTTGAGAAAAATCACCTAACTAGGAACTTTGAAGAATCAACGTAGTGCTCCGTCTTTCTTTATATACCATTGTCTTGCTGCTTGTTTCAGACCATAAATGCTTTTATTCATGTGACATCCGTATTCTGTATATTCTTGGCTCACAAAACCAAGTGGTTGGTCCATGAATAAGTCTTCTTCCAATTTTGCGTGCAAGAAAGCAGTCTTCTCATCCACAATATGGATTTTCACATCATGAGCCACTGCATACGCGAATAACAAGCGAATTGATGTATGTTTGACTACCAGTGAGAAAGTATCACTGTACCCGATCCCATACTTCTATGAAAATCCTTTAGCAACCAACCTAGCTTTGTATCTGATGTTTTTTCCATTATGACCTGTTTTGATCTTGTAGATCCACTTGCATTTGACTGATTTTCTGCCATCTGGAATTGGTGCAAGTGTCCATACATTGTTCTTATACATGGATGACATTTCATCCTCCATTGCCTGAATCCAGCGATCTTTATTTGGTCCATGAACAACTTCCTCGAATGTTTGAGATTCGTCATAGAATCCAAAAAATTCGATGGTTGTATTAAAAACATCCTTACCATACCTTTCTGGTGGTTTTCGTTGTCTGTCAGATCTTCTCACAAGTGGTTTTGAGTTCGATTCTACAGGTTTTGTTTTCGATTTTGATTCAACATTTTCTGCTAGAATTTGAACTGGTGATTCGAGTTTGTCAGGTACTCGATCTTGACCTCTCTCTGAATCTGGTAATTTTCTTTCATCTTCTGCTTGTTTTACTTCTGTCGTCGTTGGTAACTAATAATAGTTTTTGAGAATTTCATAGCCGACTAGATCACTGTCTACTATGTATTTCGACTCATCAAATTTAACATCTCGAACAACTTTTATCTTGCCAGTTTCAGGTACATAGACACGATAATATGACGAATGTAACTTGAATCCTACTAGAAAACCTTGTTCTGTCTTTTCATCGAGTTTATTTCTCAGCTTATCTGGTATGTGCATATACATTGCGCATCCGAATGTCCGAACATGTGCAAGATTTGGCTTCGACTTCCACCATATCTCATGAAGAGTTTTATCCAATATTCGAGATTTCAGAATACGATTCTGAAGATAATTTGATGTAGCCACTGCTTCTGCCCACAACTATTTTGGTGCTTTTGCATGAGCCATCATACACCTAGCAGCTTCCATAAGTGTACAATTCATTCGTTCAGCTATTTCATTGTGCTGAGGTGTGTATGATGCAGTCTTCGTATGCATAATACCTCGATCAGTACAGTAAGCTTTGAATTTGTTGGAAATGTACTCACCTCCACGATCTAAGCGAATCTGCTTCAACTTATTGTTTGTCCGCTTCTCAGCCCGATTCGTATACTCAACAAATTTCTCGAAAGCTTCAGATTTAGTACGTATAAAGTATACTACAACGAACTTGCTGAAGTCATCAATAAACGTTATGAAGTACTTTGCATCACCCAACGACAATACTCCGAATGGTCCACAAATATCTGAATGTACAATTTCAAGTACCTTAGTTGCTTTATAAACATCCTTACTGAAAGGTGTTCTAGTCATCTTGCCTTTAAGATAGGATTCGCAAGTAGTTTGAATATCTCTACTTTTGAATTCGACTCTTTCAATTTTCTGACTTTTGTTGGCTTGGTACAAGGCTTCCATGTTCATGTGACATAGCCTCTTGTGCCACAATATATCTGTTGATTCCCAAATTTGATTGGCTTGTTCGATTCTTGTTCGAATGTTCAGGTGATACAAATTTCCTTCTCTGTTGCCTTTAGCAACCAGGTTATCAGAATCTTCCTCGAACAGTTTACAAGAATTCTTTGTGAAGATTATTGACATGCCTGTATCGACTATCTTAGCTACGCATAGAAGATATTTGTCAAGAGTAGAGACAAAGAGAACTTCCTCTAGTTTCTTGTCACCCTGATTCGTGTCTAGCCATAGTACACCAGTTCCATTAACCACGTGCTTAGAACCATCTCCAAGTATTATGAATCTTGAATAGTTCGTCTTCTTGTACTCAGACAATATTTGTTTCGAGGAAACAAAAATTTGAGGTGGCTCCTGAATCAAGTACTACTTCTTGAGTTTTGGAATTAGATGAACAACATAGATCGGCACCAACATAAGCTGTTGAGTTCCTTATTGTCTTGTCTTCTGCTGCTCTAGAGCATTCTACTTTGTCTTCGACATAGTTTGAATCTGAAGGTTCATTTTGATAAATTTTTTAGTTTTTAGGACAATAATGATTGTACTTTACAATCATAGAGAGTTATTGGTTGCTTAATCAATGAATCTATCAAGTTCTACACATTAGATCTTGATCTAGATTCACTACACTTGGATTTAAGCAAGAGCAATGGATCAACACATCATTTTTTAGTGAGAGCGGCTTCACACGTGTGGAGTACTGTCCACTGTACGGCCTGCACCTGAAACAACAAGTACAATGATACTAGATAGCAATCATGCATAAAAATCACAAGACAAATGACTAGAAATCTCACAAAAGTGTAGAGTGCAAAAGTCTCATCAATTTTCTTAGCAAAATGATGATCCTTTTATGGATCAAGTACATCCATGAGTCTGGTACAGTCCAGCAGGCCTTCACACGTGTGAAGAGTGCCACATCACTCATATCTATCCATTTGATCCATCCTTGATCCTTATCCAATAGTTGACCTTCTAGAATATGACTAAAATCCAAAAAGCTAGTCTCCTAGAATATAGGAATATTCCCTACAAAATAGGATCTAAGGAAAATGGTCAACTCTTATCTTCTAGTACTCTATACACACATGTGAACATCCACTTGCCATGTGGGAGCATTTACTCATGCACATGCAAGGAAAAGCTAATTTGTAGGTGACTAGTCAACTTGACTAAAAAACTAGTCATTTCATGTTCACACTAACTAGAATGATACAAAATCAATTTAGATATATACAAACATGAAAAGTACATCCTTTCACACATGGGAACATGCTCCACACGTGTGAAATCATATCATCAACATATTCTAATGTTTGATCAATATTTACATGAACCAATGTCAAGTGAGAAGTGACAATTTTCAACACTCCTCCTCACTTCTAACTTGGCAAATCTAGTGTACATCTATCTACAATTCCAAGAGCATATCTTAACTTAAAAAATGGATCTTTGGACAATGGTTTGGTTAAGATATCAGCTATGCATTCGGATGATGGTACATGATGTAGTTGCACTTCCTTGGATTGTACCTTCTCCCTCACAAAGTGGTGAGCTATCTCAATATGCTTTGTTCTAGCATGGAAGATAGGATTTGAAGCAATTTGTTGAGAAGCTTGATTGTCACAAAATATGTAAGGGATCTCCTCGGCCTCTAGCACATGTAGTTCCATCAAGAGTCTTCTTAGCCATAAGAGCTCTTTGGTTGTTGAAGTCAATGCCTTGTACTCGGCTTCACAAGAAGATAGTGAGATTGTATCTTGCTTTTTGGAAAGCCAAGATATCACTCCTCCACAAAGAAATGTTGCAAATGCACTAATGGACTTCCTATCCATCTTGTCACCTGCAAAATCTGAATCCGAGTAGGCTCTCAAGTGCAAGTTAGATCCTTCATAAAGTATACCAAAAAATCTAGTACTAGAAACATATCTAAGTACTCTCTTGGCACTTTTCCAATGATGAATTAAAGGAGCTTGCATACTTTGACTCAACTTGCTTACACAAAAACTTAAGTCAGGTCTAGTGATGGTTAAATAGATTAGAGAGCCTATAAGCTTCCTAAAGAGAGTGATGTCCTCAAAGGATGCTTCATCACCTTCATTAGTTGCTTTCACAACATGCTCCATAGGGGTGTCAATCCCCTTACAATCTTTCATACCAAATCTTTCAAGAATGGAAGTAGCATACTTAGATTGACTTATGAAAGTACAATTGCTACTTCTAGACACTTCTATCCCAAGTATAAACTTTAGGAAGCCTAGATCTACCATCTTGAACTCACTAGATAAGTCAACTTTTACTTTGCCTATGCCATCATCATCATTTCCTGTCATAATGATGTCATCAACATAAAGAACCAAAATGATGATCTTTCCTTCATTACATTTGAAATATAAAGAAGGTTCATAAGCACTTAGTACAAAGCCAAGGGAATAGAGAAAATCATGCAACCTAGAGTACCAAGCTCTAGGTGCTTGCTTCAAGCCATATAGGCTCTTCCTTAAGTAGCACACCTTTTGCTCCTCACCAATCTTGATGAAGCCCTCGGGTTGCATCATGTAGATTTCCTCTTCTAAGAAGCCATTCAAGAAGGCATTTGTCACATCCATTTGGTAGAGATCCCATTTGAACAAAGTAGCAATGCAAATGATTAATCTAATAGTTACAAGCTTAGCTACAGGTGCAAATGTTTCTTCATAATCCAATCCTTTTATTTGAAGAAATCCCTTAGCAACAAGCCTAGCTTTGTATTTACTAATAGATCCATCTTGATTGTACTTAATTCTATAAATCCACTTACATGCAAGTGGTTTCTTTCCTCTTGGAAGATTTACAAGATTCCAAGTATGATTTTCTTCTAATGCATCATACTCTACTTGCATTGCATCTCTCCAAACTTTAGATTTACATGCTTCTTCAAAAGATGATGGTTCTTCAATCAATGTAGCTAAAAAAGAGTAAGAGGTAGAAGATGTAGAGCCTTCCTTTTGCTTTCCCTTGTCCACATAGGTAAGCCTTGAGGGCTCGGCCTTGCTCCTTGATGATCTTCTTGGCCCCTTTTGACTTGGATCCAAATCTCCATCCTCGGGTTTGTCATGATCCTCCTCAGGTTTGTCAAGATCCTCCTCGGATTTGTCAAGATCTTCAATGCACAATGGGTTAGATCCATTTGACAAGCTCTTAGCAAATTGTGACTCATCAAAAAGTACATCCTTGCTTACCTTTACTTTCTTGGATGTAGGATCATATATCCTATATCCCTTGCTATTTTCTCCATAGCCAACAAAGATTCCTTTGAAGGAGGTAGCATCTTCTTTCCTTCTAGTCTCCAAAGGAATGTGTACATAACAAGTACATCCAAAGATCTTAAAATATTTTACATTGGGTTTCTTATCAAACAAGGCTTGATAAGGTGAGATCCCATCTATAGCACTACTAGGAAGTCTATTACACAAATAATTAGCACATGTTATGGCTTCTCCCCAAAATGAGATGGGAAGTGATGCATCAAGCCTCAAGGACTTTGCACACTCACATAGACTCCTATTTTTCCTCTCGGCCACCCCATTTTGTTGAGGGGTGTAGGAACAAGTGTATTGTAACTTAATACCATTGATCTCACAAAAGTCTTTCATTTTATTGGAGGTGTACTCTCCTCCATTATCACATCTTAGTGCTTTGATAGAAGTACTAAGTTGTTTCTCTACTAGAGACTTGAACTTAATGAAAGCTTCATAAACAAGATTTTTCTTTGATAGTAACTCAATCCATGTGAATCTAGTACAATCATCTATAAAAGTTACATACATCAAGGCACCTCCATTACTTGCATGTGAAAAACTATGTACATCAGAATGTATGAGATCCAAGGGAGAGAGAGATCTTGATGAAGATTTCTTGTAAGAAGATTTGTGTGACTTTGCAAGGCCACATGCCTCACACATTTTTCCACACTTCTTGAAAGCTCTTGGTAGGCCGAGAGCTAGTTCCTTGCTTGCCATTGACTCCATAGATTGAAGATTAGGATGGCCTAATCTCTTATGCCAAAGCTCCACTTGAGTTAGCTCCTCCCTAGCCAAGTTCACACTTTCACTTGCAACATTAGCATCCAACTTGAAAAGTCTACCTTGCTTAATGCCACTAGCTATGCACTTATCATTTTTCAAGATGGAACAAACTCCATTCTTGAAATGTACATCTAGTCCATTGTCCATTAATTGTCCTACACTAAGCAAGTTTCTTGAAATGGTAGGAACATACAAAACATTATCTAGATCTATCCTTTTAGATGTGCCTAAACAAAGAGGTATAGATCCTATGCCATCTATCTTGCATGCTTGATCACTAGCAGTGTATATTGACTTCTTAGAGTCATTACAAGATAGAAGAGTAGAAAAATAATGCTTGTTAAAGGACATGTGGGAACTAGCCCCACTATCTATCCACCATGTGTCTTGACTTGAAGTTGGTGTAGATGCAACCATTAAGGATGTGTTGAATCCATCCTCATATTCTTCCTCTTGAGCAATGTTCCCTTGATCTCCTTTGGCTTGTTGATTCTTCTTCAAGTAGCATTCTGAGGCAAAGTGTCCTTTCTTTCCACAAAAGAAACACTTTAGTTTTGCCTTGTTCTTCACTTTGCCTTTGGAGGTAGATCCTCCATTCTTCATCTCGGCCTCCTTGCCTTGATTTTTCTTGAATGGATTTTGCTTTTTCTTGCCTTTAGATGTAAAGTTAGCTTTCTCCTCTCCTCCATTAAGTGACATGCTATCCATTCTTGTCTTGAGGTGTAGAAGCCTACTCTCCTCGGCCACAAGAACATTGTGCAACTTTTCAATGGATGGAAGAGAGTCTTGAATGGCAAATGATTGGACTAAGTTGGTAAACTCATCACTTAGACCATTCAAAATGATTTGTACTAGTTCTTGATCTTGGATCTTCTCTCCTATTGCACTTAACTCCTTGTTAAGAGATTTGATCCTAAGAACATACTCTTGTCCACTCTCTCCACTTCCTTTCATGCTTTGGAAAACTTGATTTCTTAGCATGAGGATTCTTGAAGTATTGTTGGATTCATAAATGCTCTTTAATGAATCCCAAGCCTCTTTGGATGAGGTACAAGAAGACACCTCTTTCAAGAGGTCATTGCATACATTTAACTTTATGCAATGTAGAGCTAATCTTGCTCTCTTCTTGTATTTGGCTTGTTCTTGGGGAGTTTGAGGCTCTTCCTCTACTCCTTGAACTATGTCATATAGATCATGGATCACTAGGAGTGATTCCATTCTCACTTTCCAAATGGAATAATTTGTGGAAGTGAGTCTCTCACTTGGTTCCATCAAATATCCACCCATGGATGACATTTTAGAATGAATGCTCTTTTAAAAATCACAAAGATTTTTGAATTTTAAAAGATCTATGAAGTGGCCTAAAGCTTACTAGAATGCCTATAGGCTTGTCTCTATCAAACTAACACACAAGCTTGAATGATACTCAAAGATCTTACCAAAAATTTCTAGCTTTCACTCTCACAAAAAAAATTGCTTTACACTTTTCTTAGAGATTTCACTTCAACTAAGGATCTGAACAAATCAGCCTCTTAGATCTGATCTTAGACTTTAAAAAGAAATGCTTCAATGATCCAAAACACTATTTGGTCATAGGCATTAGTTAGAATGAATCTAGATCAATACTATGCTTCAAAAAGCACCAAAAATGAACTAGTATTGTGATTTTGGGACCAAAAAACACAAAGTAACTTGAATTGAAAGTTGCTGTACGGTTTCACACGTGTGAAAAGTACATACACAGCCTCCAAGTCGTTTTTATCCAAATGATTACAAGCTATCACTCTAGAAGAACTCGCCCTCACTAGTATTGGCCAAAAAACAAATTTTGCCAATGATCTTTACAAGATTTATGATTCAATGATCACTCTCTTACTTAGCTCTGATACCATGATAAATTTTTCAGTTTTTAGGACAATAATGATTGTACTTTACAATCATAGAGAGTTATTGGTTGCTTAATCAATGAATCTATCAAGTTCTACACATTAGATCTTGATCTAGATTCACTACACTTGGATTTAAGCAAGAGCAATGGATCAACACATCATTTTTTAGTGAGAGCGGCTTCACACGTGTGGAGTACTGTCCACTGTACGGCCTGCACCTGAAACAACAAGTACAATGATACTAGATAGCAATCATGCATAAAAATCACAAGACAAATGACTAGAAATCTCACAAAAGTGTAGAGTGCAAAAGTCTCATCAATTTTCTTAGCAAAATGATGATCCTTTTATGGATCAAGTACATCCATGAGTCTGGTACAGTCCAGCAGGCCTTCACACGTGTGAAGAGTGCCACATCACTCATATCTATCCATTTGATCCATCCTTGATCCTTATCCAATAGTTGACCTTCTAGAATATGACTAAAATCCAAAAAGCTAGTCTCCTAGAATATAGGAATATTCCCTACAAAATAGGATCTAAGGAAAATGGTCAACTCTTATCTTCTAGTACTCTATACACACATGTGAACATCCACTTGCCATGTGGGAGCATTTACTCATGCACATGCAAGGAAAAGCTAATTTGTAGGTGACTAGTCAACTTGACTAAAAAACTAGTCATTTCATGTTCACACTAACTAGAATGATACAAAATCAATTTAGATATATACAAACATGAAAAGTACATCCTTTCACACATGGGAACATGCTCCACACGTGTGAAATCATATCATCAACATATTCTAATGTTTGATCAATATTTACATGAACCAATGTCAAGTGAGAAGTGACAATTTTCAACACATTTCGCTTCTGCTCCTTTTTGTTTCTGGGATTCTGATAACAGTCTACTGCTGCATGACCCCGTTTATGACAATGAATACATTCAATTTTTGGATTTAACCAACACTTTTCTTCTGTGTGACCTGATCTTTTGCATCTGTTGTAGATCTTCTTATCACCAGAATTATTCTGTTGTTTTCCAGATTGTTGATCATTTGTCTTAGACTCATTCTTTTTAGATGACTCCCTCTCAAACTTAGACTTTTTAGAAGATTTATCCTTTTGCATAAATAGAGCATTTTTGGAATCACCATTGTCGTCATAGCGTTCACGAGCTTTTACTTCCTCTTTAACTCTGTCTATTGTCTTTTGAAGTGTCATTGTCGCATCTTTCGCCAATAACGTTCGAGTTGTGTGGAATGACCTGGGTAGGGCTCGAAGAAAATAAGTAAGCTGTTTTTCCTTTGAAATTGCATTTTTCGCGCCAGAATTCTACAAGGAAATAAATCGATCTTTTATCTTTCGTACAAATGTGTTCAGGTCTTTGCCGTCCCACTGTAGGTAAGTTAATTGGTCTTCCAAGAACATGATTTGATTACGAAATCGAGTCTCATTCTTGGTTTGCAATTCTTCCCATAAATCTTTTGCATTCGAAATTGATATAAGTCATGCACTGAAGACGCAATAATTGCTATAGCTTTATCATTTCTTAAACTCCATTCTCGAAGTTCTTTGTCTGGAGTAGCTATTGGATTCTCCTCTATTGGTTCTACCCATTGCCATAGACCTTTGCCCTTCAATATGAGTGAAGTCTTTAATTTTCAAATCAAGTAGTTTGAACCTTCTGAATCCAAGATCGTAGTGATCTTAGCCTGAATATTGCTGATCGATGACATCTTCTATTTTCTGAATAACTCCAGATAGCGGTTCTTGATGGATGTATGAAAAATGCTTAGAGGGGTGCGAAGATACCACTGTATCGACTCTGACTCGTTCTGATATTACTGTATCAGTTCTGATCCGCTCTGATACCGTTGTATCAATTCTGATCCCTGTATACTCTAATACCACTGTATCAGAATTAAATCCGGAAGCTCTCATACCACTATAGAAAAAATAGTAATTATTTTTCCACAGAGAACACGATGAAAGTTTGAATAAATCAAACTAATATCACTGTCTTCAATCGGGTCTGTTTATGGTCTATGTACTAATAGAACAGTATTTGCCTTGATTGAATTTGCGTGCGAAAATAATATGCGGAATTAAGAAATAACTTAAGACAATTTTAGACAATAAGAAACTATTGATCAAAAACGATTTTTCATAACTCTGAATCTGAATCATCAATATACATATCTTGCTATCTTATCTCGTTGTTGTGTCTATGATTGAGTCTGAGAATCTCTTCAGTTTGAGTGTCTGAGAGTTGGTTTACGACGGTTGAAATTCAAATAGACGCTCTGTTTCCAGGGTCGAATAAATTCTGTTCGCAAATTATTCGTGACAGTCTGTCTCTTCGTCTCAGCTTCGTGTTTCGCGAATTGTTCGCGACACTTGTCTGTTCGTGACATTTTCGTCTTTCACGAATTCTTCGTGACAGATGACAATTTTGAGTTTAAGGAAGAATCAGAAGATTTCCCGAATTGTTCGCGACAATTTCACGACATTTGAGGTAAGAACTAGAAACACAATATTTTGCGACAAGATTCTGTTCGCGAATCTTTCAAGTTTCAACAAGAAAAAACCATGAGCTTCTACAAGAAACTGTTTCACGAATACTTCGCGAATCTTTCGAGTTGGCTGCAAGATAAAATTTCGCGAATCCTTCGAGATAGATCATGAATAGAAATGTTTTGAGTTCGCATTCATTTCTTTCTCATCCTTTGTCAAGTAAACTGTGCGCTTTGTTAGTAGAATCGAGATCTGTCTGATCAGGTGTTCTACGTACCACTCACTTCTAGCTCGCCCTCACAAGATTTGATCAAATACTCAAAAAACTGCTATGGTGGGTGTGTTCCTTGATCATAATCATTGCCACTTGTACTTGTCTCTGATACCATGTGAAAATGTGAAAATTTTGGACCTTAATTGGATCTACAATCGATTCACAAGTTTATAACTACCATCCACATGTGGGAACAGGCTCCACACGTGTGGGATCAAGTTACGTACAAATAAACTTAGATCAAGTAGCTAGAATTTGACAATTTTAACACTTAGTCGTGAAAATGCAATTTGGAAAATGATTTTATGAAGAATCTTCTTTAAATTTAGAAGGAAATTCGATACAATGTGAAGAACTGGTCATTTGCAACTTTTTGCCCCAAATGTGTTTTCGCAGTCAAATTTAACATTAGTTTTATCACCTAATTTCTCCACCTAATTCAACTTCTTCTCGATACATTGTATTGTTTTTAATTTAAAATTTTATTATTTTGTAATGTGAGTTGTTTTATTTTTACTATTTAACATCTTTTTCTTTAACAATGTCAACTCAATTTTGTGATTTCTATCAGTTATATTATCACAGACTTATCAATGATGCAAACTAGCAAAGCTACTCATTGGATTAGGTTCTCATATAATAAAGGAAATGATGATCAGGAGCATTCTCCTCCACCTACGAAGAAATCTCGGAGTCGCCCAAATTTGCCTATCCCATTATTAAAACCATCAAAATCTAAATGTCCTGCTCATGAATGGGCCCTTAAATACTCATAGTTTCTTTACGCCCATTCACAAGGAAGGAGGTACCAGTAGAACTTGTGGCTGATAAAGAGAGCCGCCATGAAAAAGACTTGCAGTTTTAGTTAAGAAACTAGTGAGGCAGAAACTATTAGGCACAAAAGATCAAATTGAGTCTTCAAAAGCAGTTGCCGCAGTTTCAAAGAAGATTTCAACCGTTGTGTCAAAGAAGGTTCCAACCAAGGCTTCCAAAAAGCAAAAAGAGATGGTAGAAGAAGAGGAAGAATTAGAGGAAGATTTTGAAGAAAAAGGTTTCCTAGTTTTTCTTGTCACAACTGGGATTTTTAGTAGTGAACAAAACAAAATTCAAGAGAAAATTGTTGTGAAAAAATTAGTGAGCAAGAAAATCTTTCAACTTCCAATAGAGAAGATTCATAGATCTCTGATTGATGAGGACACAGGATAGAGGCCCATGGAAGTGAGAGCCCCACATAAGGTTCATGTTTCGAACCTGATGAAAAAAATGAAAATCAATCCTCATCTTATAGTAGTCCCCTTTATAGTCATTGTGGATCCAAAGGATTGTTCTACAAAAGATGGTTTTGATGAAGCTCAGGCTTTGAGCTATAATTATTTTGTTATCGGATGATCACATTCTACAGAGGCCCATAGGCAGCTCCGTGCTATGCACCCTCATTCCGTTGTCTTTCAATTTTGTGATTATAAAGTTTTTGCTAAACTCACCTTGGAAGAGGCAAAACTCTTAGTCTGGGATCATAACAACGATGATGACTATCGTGCAAAAATGTCATTTATCGAGAAAAATTCATTATTTTCATCATGAATTTGAAGATTATGTTATGAAACATGAAAAGTTTGATGTTAATTTGAGACGACAATGTCTTACAAAAATTGGCATTTTTATAAACGAGTCCGAGAGGTCAAAGGGCCTTCGAAAATTTGATCCTTTATTCCAAGTTGCTTTTAGGAGGGGTGACATTTGGGATCTGCAGTACCAAACATTTACAATCATTATTATGTGGGAAATAAACAATTAAAAAATCAGAAAACTGGATGAATAAAAGATGACATCGTAGGTGGAACCAAGTCCAAAAACAAAATGAAAGGCCTGATCATTGAGGAGTTGTCCGAAGGACATGCAAGGCGTTAGAGATGAAACAGTCCTTATTTTTGTTTTGACAAGGGTTGTGGAAAAGGAGCTCTCCCTAGAGGAGATGGCAGAAGAGTTTGCAAGGTAAATTATTCATAGCAAAACAATAATGTTAGTTTTTCTTCTTCTTGTTTGTCTTTTTTTCAGATATATGTGTTTCTAATGTATTCTATTAACGATTTTTCACAAATACAAAATTTTTATGAGAATTCAAGAAATTATGGTAAAAAGACTCACATGTTTATCTTCGGATGAAGTTGTGCAAAATTATCCTGTTTCGAGCTTGCATTCAACATTGTCCGAGTATTTTCTCTCCTAAAACTTTTAAGATATGTGTATCTAGTATTTGAGTGAATTCATTCATCATAATTTAAATCTGAAACATTTTGCTGATTTGCTTTTATTATCTGTAGCCAAAGCGTGTTAAGGGCCTTGATATACTTGATTGCCCGCCTAACTTTTTAATGCATATTGAAAGGGCAAAACAAGAAAAGATGAGGAGACAAATGTGTGAGACTATGCCAATTATTTCCGATGAATTTAAATCTGTTATAAATAGCGATCCGACGGCCTCTCTAGTGTACTATAAAATATTTATTGGCGATGTACAAAATATGTCAAATATTCTTCCAAAGCAAGATTACCGATTGTTATTGCGCTGATGTACCCTATGTTTTTCGATTGCCAAATTCGATAAATGATGAAAATTTTACTTACAAGCAAGTGTCAAAAATGATTCATGATTTTAAGCTCTTAACCTCTCCTTTTTGGAAGTTTTCAATATTTCATAGAATCAAGCAGCTTCTGTTATTGCATTCTTAAAGGAGCACACTCATGGGGCTGAGAGCCTTATTTGCCATATGTCTTTTTATATGATGAGTTCTGTTTTATCTATTTTATTTTCATTTTTTTGAAATGTTGCTTATATTTTTGTAACATTCATATTTCAGACACAAAACAAATATCAGTTATGCACCAAGATCTAGATTGTTGAGTTCTTTTGAGATGATCAGCATTGGATACTTTGATAGCATCGAGAAAAAGCGAGTCAAAGCTCACTGCAATGAAGATTGTAGTAATGTCTTGAGCTTTCATGCCGTGACTCGAAAACTAAGGCATGTTGAAGGCACTTATTCTCTTGTGAATCCTTACCAGAAGCCCCAGCGGTTAACATCAACAGATTGATTAACTTGTTTTAAAGTGAAAATGACTGGGTGTTAGATCTATTTGCAGGAACATGTAAATATTTATTACAAAGAGTACGTGCTTGTACATGGATAGTCACTTTGAATAAATCCCTCCTTAAATATTATTGTGTTCAATTTCAGGTACAACAAAATTGTGTGCAGTGAAACTCAGAAGGCACTGCATTGCTCTTGAGCTTGATGACATACAAACTCGTTATATTGAAATGCGTGTGGCAATCACAAATGAGCTCCCCGATGAGGATCAAGAAGTGAGCAACTATGCTGACAACGATAAATTTCAAATGGCTTCCATGGAACCAATGCCTCCAATCCACTCAGAAAGAGGCTGAGCTAAGTGGGTTAGTAGATGAGGCTATCATCGACAGGGAGGAAGGGTCTGGAAATGATAAAACTAAGGAAGAGAAAGATGAGAAGAAAGAGAAAGAAGAGGGCAGAGAAAACCCTGATCAGTTGTTAGATATTTAGAATCAAATTATGCATTACAAAGGATCACAAAACGTTTATAAAGTGTTTTATATCGGATCAATTGATATAACATCAGAGTTTTTGAGTTTTTAATGTTCAAAATTGTTTTGCTTTTATTAATTAAGTAGAGCATAAGAATAGTGTGATGTTTGTTTAATTGGTAAAATTTAATTGTTATTTCTTTCTATGAATGTATTGTTGATGGATGCATACAAAAATATGTTTATTTTGTAATGACCTCAATTACCTTCCTTATTAAATGCTGGAAATTTACCTAACTTGTGAAGGGAAGAGGCATTTCTATGTAGTGAATTCTCCATAGTCAACACTCAGATTATTTTTGAGAGCTCATTGGCAAAACTCGAGTTCTACACTATGTACCTTGATGATTTTGGATCTAAGCAAGTAGAAAGAATTTGCACTTTATTTTCAATCTACAGACCATACTGAGTACTGATGCACACATGTGTGGGCTGTACTTTTCTTTTGATTACTGATTATAGATTGCTCTTGATTGATATATGCTAAATTGTTGATCTAGATCTCAAAATCTAGTGTCTAGCTTGTATTTGTTTAATGATCAATCAATCAATCACTCTTGTGAGGCATTAATGCACTCATTTAAGGTCCAAAATATTGTACTTTGAAAAACTCAACATAGTTGGAGTATTGTTTTGATGAACATGATGAAAAAGTAAGTGACGATTTTTTTTCATAGGTTTCAATTCACTCAGTCACTGATTCTAGTAAATCTACGGATCCTCATTTGTCTGTTGATCCTCGACGTTCAAGATTTTCACAGATTCGCAAGAGGCCTACCTCTCAAAATGACATTCATCGCATTAAATATAAAACAACTATATTTTATGAAAATCCAAAGTCTTCTAAGCGTACATAATATCTTGAGGGTAAAGCTGATTTTTGAAGTCATAGAATTCCTGCACTTTCTCACCAGTTCAAGCAACTATAGGTGGCACAAAGTCAATTTACAAAAGACCCAAAACAAGAGATTTGAGATCCTCACCTGTGTTGACAAATCGTCAGAAACAGTTGATTACAAGATCTGAGATTTGAAAGGTACGCAATATTATTTGTTGCTCATCCTCTTGCTTGCAAAAATTGAGCATCAAATAAATTGAAGAATTGAAATCAAATTTTTTTTTACGAAGTGAGGAGGAAAAGAATTACTATTTGTGTGCAACAGTGAGGCCGGATAGAAGTTCTTATTCATATTTTTTAAATGCGTTGGAGGTTTATCGCAAAGCTTACAAAGCAGTTCATGCAATCGAAAATTCACGTCTTTAGAGAATGCATGCACGACTTCAAAAAAACCCAACATTACAAGGATCTCTATAAGATCGACTTGTCTTTCCAGATGCTTTGAATGCAACTGCTTGGCTAAAGCATTTTGTTCGCCAATTGTCTATTTGAGTTACTCTTATTTTCTTAGAATTTGGAAAAGAAATTTTGGACTGGTAAAGATTCTCAAAAAGTCACGAATGACAATATATTCTACTCACAAGTTATTGAAATATGCCAAACAACTTGCAAAGACTAGTGATGAGAAAGGTAAACATTAATTAAATTTATCTCTGATTTTAATATTTTTTGTTTGAAATGTTTAATGTTAAGATATAACTACATTGTAGATTTTAGTGAATATTTTAATTCTATTTTAAGTGGATGCTGCAGGCCCTCCAAATGTAGAGATCAACAAACAATTGAAAGACAAAAGCTGGCCAAGAATCGAAAGAAATGTTTGGAATGTCCTCAAAAATATCTTGGCCTTGTTATTGATGGCATGGATAAAAAGAAAACAATGTTGTCTCATTTAGTTATAGTATCGAAAAACTTGAATGAGGCAGATTTCATTTAGGTTCATCTCGTTGGAGCACTTGTGTTTAACGACACTTTGGAGTCCAAGGTCTTTTTTAATTATCCCAATATTCAAAATAATCCAAATTTGAGAATCATCATTGTACACAAAATAATTGTCGAATTTAAAAAAAATCTTGCAGCTAGGAAAAATAAAAACCAAACTGTTTTGCATACTTGTGTATGCTAATAGAAAAAAGAATCTTCAAAAAAATAAAAATAGAATTTTTGTTGGTGAGCCACACCCACGATGAATATGATCAAATGTTTAGTTGTTTTCTCAAGAGCTTGAGACACAAGAAAGCATTTTTTTTATCGGTGCTTCAAAGCATTGTCGAAGAATCATATGTGCCAAAAGCCAAACATGTCGTTAATCAGACATTATATTAAGGCGTCCAATCAGACAGAGCGTTGTGTAGCCAATATTAATAATATAACCGAAGATAGTACCACACGTATGGGAGTTGGATCTTCATGTAGATCAATGATTCTTGATTGCTCTTGACTGATATGTATACAATTACCAATCTAGATCAAGTTTTTTGTCGTCTAGTTTTGCATTCAAGAGATAATCAATCAAACAATCCCTCTTGGGAGTCATTAATAGGCTCAAGGTCCAAAATATTATACTTCAACATGGTATTAGAGCCAAGTACAAGAGTTAATCATTGGTCATTTGAACAATCCAAATTTAGCAAATTTTTGGTGCTAAAAGCTAGAATTGGAGGGCCGACTTTAAATCGATAGGAGTAAAAATTTGGAGACCAAACTTGGTCAAGGTCAGAATCTGTACTATTCACACATGTGGATAGCTCTGTACCTCAAAATAATCTTCATTTTTCATTAGATCCAAAGAATTTCATAGTTACTGATCTTGGTGAGGTTTTTAGTGCTAGATCTAGGAAAAGCATCAATGTTTGTATGGAATTGATTGGATTGAACTTAGTGTCATCAAATCTAATTAATTAAGGCTGAGATCAAGCCCTCTAAAAGTGATTTACAGATCTTGAAAAACCATGAAAAGGAAGGAGTAAGATTTAGTTAATTCCAATTTCTTGAGCATTGGTTTGTGGAATTCATTAGGAAGATGGTAACTATTGGAGCTTTCCTTCTAGAGCCTAGTGAAAGATTGAACTCTACAAACTACTCCATATGGAAGCTAAGAGTGGAGTCACTATTTGTACTCCAAACTCTCTGTGATTTAGTCCTTGAAGAAGAGGATGAGCCTCTTGGAGGACAAGACTTTGGTAAAGTACAAGAGGGCTAGACTACCCTTGCATTGCATTAAGATGAATGTTAGTAATGACCTTCTAAAGGAAGTGTCCTCTTGTACTTCAGCCAAGGAAGATTAGGATTCTTTAACACTAGAGTTGTTTTCAGCACATTTTTATGCGCGTGCTCACAAAAGTGCGCATAAAACCCTTGGTCACTTGACAAGACATAACATGCCATAAAATGATTAAAATTTCAATATTTCAATTGTATGTGGAACTAGACTTGACTCTTCAATATGTTATTGGAAGATTTAATTTAATTTTTCTCCATTCATATTTGCCCCCAAAAAAATTCAATTTTCAACACTTTTTAGCATTTCACATGGGTAACTTTAGGTGCACGTACATATCTCTACAGGACTCCAAATTTGAATTTTTTTTTATAGACATGTTTCTAAGGTCATAAAGGATTTTTGAAAGTAGATAGCCAAAGAAAGGGTTGTAAAAGACACTTCCAAAAGAGCTGAAACCTTTTGGCACCTTTCAATAATTTTCAATACTTTTCAGCGCTTGACATGGGTAACTTTAGATGCACATATCTATATCTACATAACTTCAAATAGAAAAAAATTTGAGAGACACGTTTCTATGGTCATATAGTACATTTTGAAATAGACAAACCAAAAAAATATTGTTAAAATCATGGTATTATGCACTCATATATGATATAAGTTTCAACAGTACCCCCACATGTTTGAGACATCATAACTTACATGTAAGTTGCTCAAAATGAAGGTCTCAAAATTTTTAGTCGGTAAATGTATATATGAAGAACACACATGTGAAAGGATTTGATGTGATTCATCATAATTTATGAGATATGATTTTTTGAATAAGTGCTTGAAATGCTCATCATAATATGCTAGTGGCTAAAGAGTGCAGGACCCTCCATGCAAAAGCAAGGATGGGTTTCTTATCATTGCAAGATGGAGATGAAAAAGTAAATTTCTCATTCAAGGGCAAGAAGAATTACTAATCTAGATCAAGTTTTTTGTCATCTAGTTTTGCATTCAAGTGATAATCAATCAATCAATCCCTCTTGCGAGTCCTTAATAGGCTCAAAATATTGTAATTCAACAGCTCCTACATACGCAAAAGTCTCTTCTTGCTCCTCTCCTCACACATGCCATGCAACATATGTTTCAAAACAAAAACAAAGCATGACTACTCCCACTACGTCAATTCAACAACACTCACTAATCCTTCCATTGCACCCCCTCTAAACTAATCTCATATTCAACTTGCTCATTCTTCATATGTTGATGTTGTTGTTTAGCACAACAAATCTCTCTCAAAGAGGATTTTTGTTTCCTTTGGCTTTTTTTTGTTCATTGGTGCTTCTATGAGCAGTTTTGCAAAACGTATCTTTGCAATTCACTAATCATAGACACTCTTCTTTTCCTTCAATAAATCAATCAACGGTAGCAAGGTAAAACTGAGATTGCTCAAAAATCTTCTATAATGGCCAATGCTCCCAACAAAAAAATTGCAGCTCTTTTTTTGTTTTTGGTAATCTTTTACACGTCGTCACGCACCTTTCTTGGTTTAGTGGCCATTCTTGCACCACTCACAATATGTCAGAATAACACTCCAAATTATACAACAAACACACTCCGTTTTCAAGACGCTTTGTGAAGCACAATTGCAAAGTTCCTACATGTTTTTTCCAAGAATCGGTGGGCTACACATAAATCCTTCAATCTAACTTTCAAAAAATGTTATAGCAAATTTCCAAACACTCCATTTATGAAATTCAAATAGGCACATGGGGCATTATTAAGCCCAAAAGGCATTACATGGTATGCATACATCCCAAAGCTTATCTTCTTCGTGCATGGCTATTTGATTATAACTTGTAAAACAATATAGAAAACTATAAAAAAAAACTTTTTCAGCTAACTCATCAAATAACTAGTAAATAAATGAGAGAGGCTGATATTATTTATAGCGTGCTTGTTAGAAATTTGTAGTCTACACAAATTCTAACTAATCCATTCTTTTTTGTACATGACACAAGTATAGAGCACCACTTAGTGTTTTCTACTAGAAAATTGAGGTCAACATCTCTCATCCTTTTCAACTCTCTATACATTGGCTCCATGAGATGAGGTGCTATCATCCTTTGCTTACGTCTAACTAGTCAAGTACCTTCTTTCAAAGGTATCTTATGTGTCACTAAAATCTTAGACTACTCCCTTGAAATCTCCCTAAGTCCAAACAAACACTTCTCACTGTTTCAATAGGTATAGATGGTCATCACTTGGGAGTTTCTAGAAGTATAATCAACTCAATTGGTGGGATGATTACATTTGTACATGAGATATCTAGTCTTGTCATATTCACTGATCAAGGTTATAGTGCACATGAAAGAAGTGTTGAAATTCACACGTGTGGGAATGCCCTAATGTGTGATAATGATCTCCTAAGCTTTGCGTTGGCACTTTAGATCAAGCATAGATTGATAATCAAGACACATTACTACATGCATACAATCATCAAGCAAGTACATACACACGTGTGGAAGTGATACTTGAAAAAAAACTAAGTATGAAAAGTTGTTGCTCTCGGGTAGAGAGAGAATCTCACTATGAGGCCTCGAGTAGAGAGAGAATGCAAAATAGGCTAGAATTGTCAAATCTCAAATTGCTCTAAAAAACTCAAGTACATAATGAAGCAAATGAGCCCTCTAATAGGATCTCAAGGTGAGGGGAGCTTCCATATGATTGGACCCCTATTTTCCTCTCTCTCAATATGATTGGCTTGATGAGATATGAGCCATCAAATATGATTGGGCCAATTTCCTCCAAGAAATATGGTGTAGGCATACATGTGTGGAAGTGATACTTGAAAAAAACTAAGTATGAAAAGTTGTTGCTCTTGGGTAGAGAGAGAATCTCACTATGAGGCCTCGGGTAGAGAGAGAATGCAAAATAGGCTAGAATATTGAGCCCTATCTCATCAAGCCAATCATATTGAGAGATTCCTAGGAATATAGGACTCAAGTACATAATGAAGTAGATGAGCCCTATATTCCTAGGAATCTCTCAATATGATTGGCTTGATGAGATATGAGCCATCAAATATGAATGGGCCAATTTGGTACATAACTCTCTTTTGATTGGGCCCAAGATTACATGACAACACATAGGAAGTGTCACTCACCCAATCACAACTACACAAATGTAACTAGACTAACTAGCTGGAGTTTACATTTTTTCCTACTTATGTGGAATTGACTTATTTGCCTCCTAGGCCAAAATTGGCCCTATCATCATCCTACAGATGGATGGTAACAAAAAAGTCTAAAAGAGTGCTCAACAACCAATGAGACACGAAACTAATTAAGCAGCATAAGTGTACGATTTACTAGCCGAAAGCACCAACATACATGACCGGGCAGCCTGTGACAAACCAGAGAGTGTTTCCAAGCCACTGCAGCACAACTCTGTGTCTGGATCTGGATCTGGGTTGCCGTTTCGTGCCTCATTCATCGTTGAGCATTCTTTTTCGCTTCGGAAGTTTGTTACGATTTTCTGGAAGTTAGACTGAGGTCGCTGTCGGATATGCTTTGTGGTGCACATTTGGAAATTTTGTTTCTTATGTATTTGATACTGTCTGATGCTGAAGTTAACATCATTTTAATCTTCACAACTACATTATCGATGATGACCTGTTCTGGAGTTATTTGAATACAAAAGGGCTGCAGGCCGTAATCATTCTATTAGTTTGAGAATTATTATTTATCGGTAAAATGATGATGTATCCAAGTAATTCCCTTTTAAAAAACTAATCTCTCTTTTTATGCTCAATTAATGTGCTCTAAATGTGTGAACAAGGGAGCATGTTTTCTTATTGTCAGATGTCTCTACAAGTACAAAAATAGGCACTACAACAGAAAGTAGAGATAATTCTGGGGCATCTGGGGCATCAAGTGATCCAAGTTTTAATAGGGTGTGCTCTACAGTGATGAATTGGAACCTTTATAGGGATCGTACCTACACACATCAACAAAATAGAAACACCAACAAACAAAAGGAAATGCAGAAAGTTTAATATGGTGAATTCTTTGTTGCACATAGCAAAAAAAGTATTCAATGAGAGATCTCAAACTCCGGGGACTTGAAACAAGCTGGCACATTATCAGTTAAAATGTCATGAATGAACTGCAGGATTTTGACCATTTTCAAAGTGCAAATAGCTGTAAACATAGGTATTAACATCTCACATGGGTAATTTGAAAATCAGGTTCAAAAAATGGTCTGGGGCTCCGTAACTCAATGATTTGAAATCACGTATCATTTATTGACCTATAAACAATCACCGAAAGAATTTGTGGTTTTCAAGGATGTGCAACTTTTTGATAGCTCATAAGATCGCACCTTCTCTACCCAGCTTCAAAAACAAACACACAAAGTGAAGTTTCATTTGAAAGTATGTAGGTCCTGCTAGCAGCCTTGTTCAGCATAATCTACTAGTAAACTTGATGGTACAAGAGCCAAAGGACACTCTTTTGAGTATAGATGAGTGGTCATTTTCTCATTTTAAATTGGACAAGAACCTTCTACAAAACTGTTAAGGGTGCAAGAAAAGTTCAAGTTTAAAACTTGTAAACAATTATTTCAGCTTGACACGAGGTGGTACTGAAAATCAAGCCTGTTCCACAATGTTCCTGAAGACCATTTCAAATTAGATTTCGTATCAGGTGAAACAAGCGGTATTATAATTCATCTGATAAAAAGTAGGATAATCCACTGGACCAATAAAATAGCAGGTTTCCATAAACCACATATGTTCCCACCTTAAAGCTACAAACAAGCTGATTCAAATGGCAGAGACAAAACAACAACAACAAAAATACGTCAATGATCATGGGAAAGAGATGACTTCACCTGTGCCTGCAACTCAAACCCGCTTAAGCACTGCAACGACAAAATTTGGCCGTATCAACTCTCTAACTTAAATGAAATTTTCAATTTTCTCGCTTGTTTTCTTGAACTTCTGACTTTAAAAATCTCCAAGGGCCTCCAGCTGTGACCAACCTAGACAATGGACGGTACGAATATTTATCAGTAAAACCAAGAGACAAGGAAATGGACATAGGAAGCTATAATCCTCACGGCTAGAGAAACCTACCTCAATAAAGTAGCTCTGGAAGTCAGTGAGATGCAAACAGTATGTATCTAAAAGCACAAACAACAAAACGGAGATTGCTTTGAAAACACTTCACCTAAGAACCCCAGCGATCATTCGCAAACTCATAACAAATGTAACACCAATCCACACTCCAGAAAGCCCCCAAATTGGTGGTGCCAACAACAATACTACAGATGATAACAATGCAGTGACCATCTGGCAAACGATGTGAATGTCAGGAGATAATTTGCTATGCTACAATCAAAGAAAGCACAAACAATGCATACTGCAAAGGGTATTAAAAATTGTGCTGGTAAAGCTATATATTTTCTATTACCACATTCTCTAAGACGTTCTCATATTACCATTGAGTAGGCTGCATATGCAAAATCTGAAGCTCCATAATGAAGGCCATCAAACACAAAAGCAAGAGAATTGATGGGCTGGGTGCCAGCAACAAACTGCAAGTGAGAAGTCATGAATATCTGAACATGAAACTAAAAATCGTGACCTTGAAAAAAGATCATAGCATACATGTATATGTCAAAACCACTTACTGGCATGATGACTCCTATGATTGCTAATACACTAGGGTCCTTTGTGAATAAGTTTGTGAATGTCCTCGCAAATACACCAAGGATCATCGACATGAGGAAGCCCAAAGCCAAGCCAGTCTGTTCACCAAAAACAAATTGTCAGAGAATAATTTTATGTTGGCTTCTTAGAGTCACCAGCGCGTACTCTAGGGTGGCCTGAATGCATTCTCTCTCTCTCTCTCTCTCTCTCTCTCTCTCTCTCTCTCTCTCTCTCTCTCCCCTATGGCTTCGAATCCCTTTACCTTGACTAAAACCCCTCCCTCTCCTGCTTCCCCTCATAAATCCTCCCTCGCCCCTACCCTCCACTCCCGCAACCTCTACCTCCTCTCCTACTGCCACTACCCCCTCTACTCTTTCTTCCTCCTCCCCCTCTTTCACCCCTTCGGCTTCACCCTCTTTGTCTCCGCCTCTTTCAGGTGATTTTTCGTCTGGTTTCCCTCGCTTTATTGAATCTCTTCAAGAGACCAATGTATCTTTGCTTGCGTTAATCAAGCAACAAGCATTCCAAATCTCCACTCTGGAGAATACGATTTTGGTCCTCCAGGGCAAAGTTGGCATTCTTGAGGTTGATGTTACTTACCTCAAGAATGAATTGGAATCAGATGAAGAGGAAGAAGAAGAAGGTGACAATGTAGATTCAGAAGACATGGCAAAGCAGCTTCAAGAGCGGGTTCACTCCTTGGAGCAGCAATTTTAGCAAACGAAGAGTTCTTGGGCCGAGATGCTCAAGGGATCTAAGCAGGTTATTTTTGAATCTATTCAAGAAGATCAAAAAAGAGATCTCAAGGCCCTCAATGTCAAAGTTAGGGGAGCTTCTTTTGTGGGTAAGGACCTCGTGACTAAGGCAAATGCTTTCATTCATTCCACCTTTGGTCTCAAAAAGGATGTCATATCTGCTGCTTGGGTGGGTAAGCTCCAATCCACCACAGTCTTTCTACGTTTCTACGTAAAAGAGGTTGCCTGAAGGGATCTACTATTTTTATGGATGAAGGCTTGACGCCCATTCAATGGACTGAGAGAAAGAAAATTATCGCAGATGTTAAGGCCAACGGTTTCCAGGCTCTCTTTCGAGACGGCGGATGCCCGGTCTTTGTTAAAATTGCAGAACTTAAAATTTCAGATTCTTCTCCCTCTCCTACGTGAGAGATGTTTGAGGTACGGTCATTTATTTCCTTTCTTGCATGAGGGATGAGCTTTTTTACACAGCGAACTATGTTTTAATTTAGTTTTCTGTTGACGACATTGTTTCGTCCGAGTTCCATTTCCTATGTTGTTGTACTCCTTTTCGTCTTATACGTCTTTTGGCATGGAAAAGACGTTAATAAAGCTCGCTCTCTCTCTCTCTCTTGTAGGAAAGCAAGAGTCAAGTCACCAAGATCTAGTTATCAATCAATCTCCACAGAAAACAAGAGAGAAGAGGCTGGGCGCCCAACTCTAAGAGAGAGAGAGAGAAAAGAACAACAAGAGCAATGGAGAGCAATGCTTAGCCAAACTGTTAAAATGGAATACACAATGAGCATCTAAGTACTCTACCTGGATGTGGCCAAATGCCACCGAACCCTAAGATTAACCACTTACCAAATGTAGGGCACTTCCAAAAGTCAAGATAGGGCCCCTAAACAAAATTAGACCCCTAAGGACCCACGAGTCAGTACATGACCAAAATTGGGTCCAACTGAACTTAATACAAACTTAAGATGGCCTAAATAACTAAATACCCATGGTTACACAAATCTCGACCTTTTGGGTCAAAGTAACCTATGGATTAACTTTAGCATAGTCATTTATTTCTAACACCCTCCTTAAATGACAATGCAAAAACTGAAATCTTCACTATGTAACAAAACCAACACGTGGTATCGAATTTAAAGCTTTGCATAAAGCTTCAAATCTGACTCTAGGCAACGCCTTAATGAAGAGGTCCGCAATATTATCCTCCGTAGGACAATATTCAAGTAAAATGTCACCATCATGAAGTCTCTCCCGAACAAAGTGATAATGGATCTCGATGTGCTTCGTCCTCGCATGAAAAACAGGATTCCGTGCAATGGCAATAGCACTTTGACTATCACTCAAGATAAGAGTGGCTGAGGGCTCGCCAAACTTCATGTCAACAAGTAGTCTTCTTAGCCATAAACACTCCGTTGTGGCTGAAAATATCGCTCTATATTCTGCCTCACTAGAAGTAGCAGCAACAGTGGGCTGCTTTTTACTTGACCACGAAATTGCAAAATTTTCATAGAAAAAGCAATGTCCACTTGTAGAGCGTCTAGTGTCTTGATCTCCACCCCAAGCCGAGTCACTAAAACCAACCAAACATGCATCATCACAAGCAGGAAAAACCAGTCCATGACTTCTTGTTCCTTGAAGATATCGAAAGATCCTCTTCAACGCTTTCCAATGTGATGTCATTGGAGCATGCATGAATTGACTCATGAGTGAGACACTATAAGAAATGTCCGTTCTTGAATTACATAGGTAAATGAGACAGCCAATAGCTTGACAATATAAAGTAGTATTGAATGGTTCACCATCACCGTGACTACTTCATTTCAGGCCTGTCTCCATAGGTTGTGGGAGTACCACGATTCTTGGTGCGGTTTATCACCAAGCGTGCCAAGGCCCTTTCCATGTTCAAATCATTTTCGACCTTGGAGATTGTAAAACTTGCCCCCAAAGGTTCTAGAATTAACAGTCGTATCTCAAGAGGAGGACATTTAAAGATTCCTCTATGATGATGCTCTCCTATCTACAGGTTAGTAGGTTGCAAACTTAAAACTTACAAATTAGTTATTGATGTCACACGAGTCTAGATGTTATTGAAATTTGAAATCATTGTAAGTTGTAAATTATCAATCCTAATTCAATTCCCTATGTGGATTGTGCAAGACCTGCCACTCGAGGAGCTTCACATAGGATCAGGACGCAGTAAGGACAAGCTTCAGGCTCTCGTCCTCCTTGACGGTCTCATGCAGTAGCCGAAGTTGCGTAGCCTGGTGATGATGATTCAAGAAAGACTCTAGAGAGTCCAAGCAGTTACACAGAGGAGGGTGATACAAAGTCCTCTCTCAGATGAGGAGAGTGATGATCACGAGCAGTCAAAGGCTCCCATTGTACAGGAGACTCTCTTTGGGGCGACGAGGTCCAGGCGATTATGACTCTTGAGCTCTAGAGACTATTAGCATGTGCCATGAGTTCTAGAGACTAGGACTCAGGAGCATGTGCATAGCAACTAGTTGATGATAGTGTTACATCCTACTATACCGCAAACTGCCAAGTGTCGGTTACCCACTAGGAACCGAACGTCACACGATCCACCCAGCCATAGGATCCAATCCAGATCCACCATCCGTGCCTTGGCCTGTGGCCTGTGATTTGTAACGAGCAAGATCCTCCAACCCTAACAGCATCCCATACCACTGCTAGAGTCATCAGCCATCTCCTACCCCAACCTTCATCACCTGCCATTGACACGAATATCCGAACTTCAGGCTCAAGCGTGTTCATTGTCAACCCACTATTTGACAACGAATCAGACGAAGACGTTGCTACTACCCAGCAACAAGTCCTAGGAGTGGTTCATCAGTCGATTCCTCCCAAAAGATCAAGCCGAGTGCGCACACAGCCCACAATGGAGCAATTGATCAAAGGAAGGCAAGACTGGTAGCACAAGAATTCACTCAGATCCCAAAGCTCACATCCTGGCTGTGCACAAGCGCCCACCATCCACCTTCTCCTAGGTAGATAAAATGAATGGTAAAGTGGAACCTCCTCTTCCTTGTATACCTCCAAGGTAGGAGTCCCCAAGCCTAGTACACATCCTAGATTACTACATGTGGCAACCATGCAGGTCCTCCCCCTCTTGGAGTCTTCTAAGGAAGGAAATATGAGAAACTCAGTCTAAGGTCTTGTTCCTTTTCCCAAGTAGCCTCGTCTTCGGAACTTTCTTTCCAACGACCAAGTACTCCGTTACCTGCCGGTTTCTGAGTCCACGTTCACATACATCAACAATGGCTTGTGGTTCAAAAGGTACAAAGGATGTCAGATCCTCATGCTGAACTAGCTTGTCTTGTAGAATCAATTCTTTCTTAGAACCAAGTTGTTCCTTTAAATGACATCAGAGTGAATGGACTAAGTTGAGGAATTGGCCATTCACGAACCTAACAGACCTTATTAGGTCAATTTCCAACACATTGGTATGAAATAACGTGACCGAGATAAACCAATCTCTTCCGGAAACAGACACTTTGGATTCCTTGGCAAAGAGCTTCTCCTGTCTAAGTAACTTTAAGACAGTCATGAGATGCTCCTCATGCTCCTCTAAGGTTTTACTATAGATGAGAATATCATCCAAGTAAATTATGATGAACTTTCCCAAAAAATGGACGAAGAAGATTGTTCATCATCTGCTGGAAAGTCGCAAGAGCATTTGTCAAGCCAAATGGTAAAACGAGAAATTCATACTGGCCATACCTACTCCTAAACCCAGTCCACTCAGCACTGTATCGTAATATGTATTATGTAACTTGATGAAACTTGAATGTTGACATTGGACAATGTCATAGTCTACAAAGTCCAAACTCCAAAGTCCAGACTCACAATTGAAACTTGAATGATGATTCATGAATCTAATTGAGAATTTAGAATGTTCAATGAATCTTAAATCTTAATTCTAGAGTATGTAAATATCATCTATCGAATCGGTTTGAAGTTTGAACCTGAGGTTACTAGACGAATCAGACATGAATGATGAAACATTACTTGAATCATGAATGCTTAATGTACAATGTACAACCTAATTTCTAGAATATAGATCCTGAAATTCATGCCTAGATACCCTAAAAGCAAAAAAATTTGAAACCTATCCGATTCAGCCGATTTGGTTTCTAGATGGGTGGTTCGAATCACTTTGAACCAGTCGAATCGGGCCAATTCGATCGGCCGATTCGAATTGGACATGAAACTATATAGCATGACAAAGTCATGTCTATATACACTCTATGGCTTAATGGAGTATGCTAAGGGGTTTTGCTAATTTTCCTCATGTTTAACAAGTTGGCATGTTCGACCATAAGAACGAGAGAAAGACTCAATATTGTGTGTAGATGTGCTCCTAGGTTTATCACAACCTGTGCATGAAATCACGGACCAACTACAAGCAAAAGGCCTCATCTCGCACTTGTCAGTCATGACTATTAGCAATCCAACATGCAAACTAGGGCACATTGTTTCCGCTTGATTGGACAAATCCATTTTAAAAAAAAAAAAAATGCAAGTTTGGTGTTTCTAACAACCCAAATGATAGAAACTAGCATCAATGATGGAAACTAGCATCTTTTAATCTACCTCAAGGAATTGAACTTTATGGAGACGAGTGGTTAGAACTTCCAACCGATACCACCTAATCATAGAAAAATATTTAAGATTTAGCTCTACTCCTCTACTGAGACTCTTTCATCACTCACCAAACAGCCATGAACTAGGAGTCTTTATGTTTAAACCAACACTTTGTTAATCCTGAATGTTAAGAAAATATTGCAAACATTTCCTAAAATTCCTACAAGATAGATGCATGAAATTGACTACCAAAAGTCTCACCGCACTACAAACTTCAAAAAAAAAAAACAAACTTACTTTTAGAACCCAAAAAGCCACATCTTTGGCACGCCCAAATTCTCCATTGGCCATTGCACCAGCAATGAGTGTCTGATAGAAAGCAAAAAGAGTTACTATTCTTAAAAACTAGTAGTGTATCAATTTAAAAAGATCTTAGGCCCACATGACAGTAAAAACAATAGAGTCAAGACAATAGCATAATTAACATAATAGGAAGCTAAACTTGAAGAAAGCCAAAACAAATGATATTCAAGCTCATTCTTTAACATGCAACATAACATAAATTTCGAATCGAGCAAGGGCTGCAATGACATAAAATACAGCTAACGAAAGTGTAGACATGAAATGTTTGGGCAGCCTTTGAGCATCTTCTGTTGTCTAGCCTACTTTTCTCTTTGCCTTTGTAAAAATCAGCCTTCCTTAAATGTGTTGTGACTTTTCAAATCTCAATATTTTTTGAATCTGACAGTTGCTATAGATTTCTAGTGGTAGGTCGCTGGTGGGGTAGAACCTATCAGATCCCTATTCAATGTTTTCCTCTTGATCTTGAAGACTGTCAATTTCAAACCCTTGTTTGCTAGTTTTTCAAGGGAAAGAGTTTGTGGGTTGCTAGTTCGACTCAACAGGATCATATGGTTATAAGCTTTATCTGAAGCAGTGTAGCTAATGAAAATAGATTTGATACTGTGGAAGTCGAGCTTCTTCCTGATATCTTGCGATATCTGCGCATAAGCGATACATCCAAAAACGCGTAGGTTCAATAATGATGGTTTGGAGCCTGTCCAAACTTCATAAGGTTTCGGTTTGTAAAGGATCTATTCTATCCAATTCTCTTAGGAATTGAGGGGTATTCTCTCAGCGTGGCTTGTTTGGGGTGAAAAAAAGCTTATTTGTGCTTTGTTTCAAGTGCTTTAGTTGCTGGTTTTTTTTAATAATTTTGCATGTTGCTTTGTGTTTCCTGGCTAGTCTTTGCTATGGCATCTTCTAGTGATACTACACATGATTCTCAGAGGATCGATGCAC
>MU832809.1:0-66172 GCA_029204225.1 Diphasiastrum complanatum
ACTCAGAATGCCATTGTGATCGGCATTTTCAGAGGCTGTGAGAGAGCTAGTGATAGACAGTGAGAGAGAAAGCGAGAGCCGGTGACAGGCTGTGAGAGGCTGTTTGAGAGCCAAGGTGCTATGAGAGGGTGTTCGAGGAGCAGGGTGCTGTGAGGAGAAGATCGATCGAGATGGCAGAGCGCATACCACCGAAGCCCGAGGGAGAAGCCAGGAGGAAGCTCGAGGAAGATATCCGAAGGCACAACGAAAGACATCTGAAGAAAGAGGCAGACATTGCAGAGATGCTGCGACAGACTCGGGAGAGACACCCAGAGCTGCACATCCCCGCCCCCGCTGTGGCCCCTTCCCCCGCTGTCGAGCTGGATTTGGATGAGCAGATCGGAATAAACTTCACACGGCGGCAGCTCATCATGGTCAGGGAAAGGGCGGCCAGACGTCGGGCTAACCAGGAGGCAGAGCGAGAGCGACAGAACAATGCACCTGACGAGGGCGAGGAGTCGATGGAGGATCAGTAGGCATGTTTAGAATAGATAAGGTCCAGCCGTATGTGGCGGGCTGTTGCTATGTGATTTTCGGCAGTTTAGGGTGCGGCAAAGAACTAGATAGCTGCTTAAAAAAAGGACGGGATATGTGATGTTATCTTGATACAACGGTAGAATGAATACATAGTTATTTTTTGTACAACGCGAGTCTGGTCATGTGAAATGCAATCTCTGTATTTTTTTAAATGCAAATGTGATACATGTGTTTGTGAAATGCAATTTGGGGTGTAGGTGTATTTGCTGTGCTCATTATGTGGTGCATTTATGTGAAGCTATCATTCACTTCAATCGAAATTAGTTGAAAATAAGATTAACACACGCACATAGAATTTGACATAAAATTAAAAATACAGCATCGCATGTACAGAGCGACATACGCACAATATGCAGCAAATAAAATATGCCAAACACTGTATATAATATGAAAAATGATCTGAGTACAATGGTAGACCATCTGCTAGAGACAAACTACTGAAACTAAAATAACAGAGCCACAATCATGCTCTGGCTCTGACTCAGACGAATGCTCCGGAGACAACTCAGGGCCCCGAGCTGACTCTCGCAGCCGATATCTCTGCCTGTCTGGAACTGGCATGGGCTGTGTGTCCGAGGAGGAGGACTCTTCACTAGCATCATCTCAGTCTGCCTCCGCATCAGCCCCAAAGCAAGCCAAACCAACAACACCTGCTCCAGCTGGCTGTAATCCTGCACCTCTAGCTGTACCTGGAACCCTGCGTGGTCGTCCTCTCTTCCCTGGCAGTTTCTGTGCCTTGCCTTTCTTGTTCGGTGCACCCTTGGGCCTTCTTGGTCTCTTGCGAACAAGAGGAGCTGTCAATGCCTCGTCACCCCCATGCAAATCACCTGGTTGGCTAGGCTGGGCCCATGCTAAGGCCGGCTGGGATAGGGAAGCAAAAGAGGGAACTCCCTGTGCACCTGAGCGAGGAGGATGAGCTCGTGGAGTGTGTGCCCGTGGGGCTGCTGCAGGTGGAGGAACTAGCTGTGCAGGAGGTAGGTACAGCGGCGATATGTACTGAAAGGGGCGCTTCGGTGGCCTGTACTGGTACATCATGGGTGCTGCCAGAGGGGGAGCCAGTGGAGTGGGTGCTGCCACTGGGGGAGCAGCTGGAGGAGCCATTGTGGATGTGGGCGCTGCAAGAGAAAACCTGGGCCCAGATGGTGGCCTGCCATGGAGACCTGGTGCTGCAGAAGTGGACGGCGATGGAGGGGCCTGAATGGCATCGGTGGCACTGGAGGAGCTGTGTGGCGCACATATACCCTCTGAGGAACTGGAGGAACTGTAGACACCTCGTGCGGCTGCTCTGGCTCGATCTTTGTGTATGGCATGCTGGCAAGAGATGAAGGGGGTGCCCTGACACTCATGTGCCCCACCTCTGCCACGTGATGCACCTGTGACCCCTGCCCGTGGCGTGTGCCCTGCACCTGTATGGTCTGCCTCATCTCTCTCTGAACTGGCAAACACAACCTGAATGGGCTCATCCTCATCATGCTCATCCTCTGACACTGGCTCGTCTGCCTCATACAAAGGAGGCTCTCTGTGCTCAAGCCCAAGCTCTCTCTCTCTCATCTCAGCAAGCTCCCTCTCTCTCTCTGCCATCAACTGTGTGCCCAAGTCATCTGCAAGCATGGGATGGACGCTGTCCGTAGGCAAGTCAACCTGGTGCTCCATCAGATATCTTCGTCTGCAAGGTCAAATATTGCGTGTCAGGACAACAAGCTGATCAAAAATGGCAAACTACATTTTAGTGAGACGTAAACCAACATGCTATGGGGGAATAGCCAATCACCTGCAATGCGCTCGTAATGGTCGGCAGTCTCCTGGCGAGACGTGCGTTGGTGCTACAGAACACCAACCGCTCTAGCTGACTCACTGACAGCCTGTTTCTTCTCCTTGTGTGAACCAGGGCCCATGTGCTCCAGTTACGCTCACACACGGAGGCAGCGCAATCCTGTGGTACGTGCAATGAAATGCTTCAGCACATGTGCAAGGGTGGAACGTCAACGAAATACAGCAAGGGAGGATGAAATGAGATGCATACCTGAGAAAGGACACGCAGTGCAAGACGCTGTATGGAGGGATAGGTGCTACCGAACATGGTCCACCAGGTAATGGGGAGCTGCCTCCTCTCTGGATCCTGAGCAGCTGGGTGACCGAACGTGCCCACGCCAAAACGAAATGCAGCTAGCTCCTCCATGAGTCTGATAGGATCCAAGCCAATGTGTGGACCCACCCTGTAGATGTACTCAAGCCAATCCGCCTCGAGCTCCCAATCTGATATCTGTGTCGGAGAGAGGAAGAGGGGATGCAAGATGTGTGCAACGCTGTGGATACTCCTGTGAAAGTAGTTCCACCGCGTCTCCCAGATGAACCTCAGCTCCGTCATCCTGCACGAAGATGAAGCAAATTTTCAAAAAAAACTTAACATCGACATAAAACCAAACTAGCAAACACTGAAAAGATAAAGAACAATTTCGCTTACCTCTCTGGCTGCAAGATGGGCAGCTGCAGGAACTGTCCGATCCGGTCCATGAGCTCATACAGCAGTCCAAGTGTGGACCCCTCGCTGTCAGCCATGCGGAGCACAATGTAGAGTGGTTGAAGCAGTCCTGACAATGTTTGTGCATCCCTCCAGAACTGGTCTCCCCTCACCATGGAAGAAAAGTGCTCCCCATCCTCCGTGTGCTGAAACGTACTGGCACGCCAAAGATCACTGGCAACCATCTGTAGAAGCTGAGCCCTGCACCTGATCAGACGGTCGATGACCACCAGGTCGAATGCAAAGCGTGTGGGGGCTGGCTTACGGAGGTCCAGATGGCTGAACACCCGGAACATGGCAAGAACACGCCTCTTCCGGGTGACAAAAGTCACCAGGAAGAGGGCCTCGCGGACGATGGCTCTAACCCAGGGAAGTGCACCTATGTCCCCCATCAAAAGGTCTATGTCGTGCGCTGCACAGGGGGTATGGACGGTGTGAGGGAACCCTCTCTCTAGCAGGACACCCATCTGAACGCAATTGGTGGCATTGTCCGTCACCATCGTAACGACATGCTGTGGACCTATGGACAGGATGGAAGACCTAATGACGTCGTACATGAAATCTGCAGAGATGACTCTCCCCCCTCTACTGCAATCCACGGCTCTCAAAAACTGTGTACCCATGCAGCTGGAGACCAAGATGTTGAGGATCGGCCTCCTCCTGACATTAGTCCAGCCATCGGACATGATATTGCATCCATATGTGGCTCAGTGGCGGCGTAGAGGCTCCATCTCTCTGGACAAGGACTCGAACCTATCTCTCAACATGTGTGTACGGACAACCTCTGAACCAGGGACTCCCCAGCTAGGGCTGACAGACCGTGCAAGGCGGAATGCCCTTCTGAAGGGCTCAGAATTGGTGATGGCAAAAGGTAGGTTCAGCTCGTAAATCAAACTAGCCACGGCCTGTGTGGCCTCTCTGTCCATGTGCGGTTGATGCGCGCTGCAAATGGTTTGCTGCACAAGGGCTCTACCTGGTGGGCGACGGGTGGTGGACCTCCAGCACGGTGCACCAACCGTGACAGGAATGGACGATAACACGACAGGCTGGGCACTAGTGGATGCATCGGCTGTAGACGTGGAATGAGGAGAGTGGGATGCACTGGCAGGGATGGGTGCAGTAGCATAACTGGGGTGCACTGGTGGAGGGGCAAGATCTGGCATGGGATACGAAAACTGCTGGCCAAGGAGATCATCCAGATGGGAAGGGAAAGAAGAAGGGATCTCATCCACATCCTCGAAGGCCTCGTCAGTAGCATCCTGGGCCTGCTCGGGTGGCGGAAAATCCATGAGAAAATCGTAAACTGGGGGCGTGCGAGCAACAAGACGTGGTGGTGGAACCGCAGTGGCAACTGGCGGACGTGATGGGACGGGATCCACTGGAATGGGTGCAGATGGGGGTGCATGTGGTGGAACTGTCTGAGGGGGATGAGGGGCAATGGGACGGGACGAGGATGCACTCCCTCTCCTTGTGCGTGCCAGCCAAGCAGGCAGCAACTCTGGGTCAGCCACATAAGGAGCGGTGCAAAACCGGAGAATGCCCTCCGAAATGGTGTTCTCCCCCGCCACGAGCCGCGGCCCGTAGGTGTCCAGTAGTCGCTGCCTATCGGGGACGGACATGCTGCCACAAGGGGCAGCATTTAAGGTGCCACCATTTTTGGCGCGTGCACCGAGCAGGTGGCCTTTAAGGCGAGTGAGGGACGCAGCAAATTCGACGAGGCAGTATCGGCAACGCACGATCTTCTGACCGGTCTTGTTGGACTTGTCGGCAACCCACCTGACAATGTCTACCTCGTTCCACAGACCGCAAAGGTCGGAATGCACCATTGCGATGGAGAAAACTAGGGAAAAAATGCAGATGAAGCTGGAGCTGGAAGGATGGATTGATGGAAAAAAAACAGCAGGGTTCACTGTTGGAGAGACGCTAAAAATGGGCGAAGGCAGAACGAAGCCAATCAGATGCAGGGTCGGGCGTTGCGTGGGCAAAGGGCGACGCAAGGGATCGAAGGTAGACAGGCAAAACAGCAACGATGGCAGGGTGGAGGAGGGCACAAAAAAAATTTCAGATGGAAACGCGAGGGGGGCGGGTAGGTTTAGGTTAAAAAATAATTAAAAAAATATTAAATATTAAAAATATTATTATATTGTGGTACCGCGGTACCAGTATGGTCCCGCGGTACCCAGTACCGCAGGACCTATTATATATCTATATATATATATATATATATATATATATATATATATATATATAGGAGTCCCTTTTGAGAAAAGAGCAAACAAATTGTTTTCTCATCTTCTTTAAAACCCTGTGAAAAGAGAAATCTACAATCATGAAATACAAACAGCGCTTTGTCCCAAGTCAATCATCTGACTGGGAGAATAAAGTCTAACCAGAATATGGACATGTAACCGACAAGGTAATCCCCAGTGCTGTAAACTAACACATAAAGCTCAATCAACTAGGTTTTTCAATACTGGATAAGGAGGCATAGATTATCATAAAGAAATAGACTCATGATAAAAGCCTGATGCTATTAATGGACCCGTTTGCAGAAAGGTTTGACTTTCTAATGTTGATAATTTCCTCAATGATTCCTAGTGTCAAAAACCGGGTGATCCAATACACCCTAATGAAACTTTAAAAAGATGTAATTATGAAGGTATAATATGCTAGCAGTGACTTCTATGAATTCTAGCATTAGAGTTTCCTTCCTATTCGGAATCGGCCTATTCGACCCTTTTCAAATCAGTCCTAGGGTCGGCGAATTGGTTTTAGGGTTTTAGAACTCAATTTTTTTTGGTAGATTTGCCTAGAATTTAGAAACATTACCCGATACGAGTTACTTGACAACATTATTATGTACACTTTTAGGGTTTGAACTTTAGAAAAGTAAACTTGAAACTGATGTCAAATCATAGATGAATCATGAAACAAATAACAATGAGACTATAAAGGTATGAACTCAAAACATTCAACATTCAACAAAATAGATTCCAATTTAAAAACCAAAAAAAAAAGAAAAAAAAACAAACAGTGGCCATGCCACGGCACGTGTGCCGTGGTACACGGCACCTGCTACGGCACCCAGGCCCCACGGCACCTGTGCCATGGGGAACTTTGAGAATAACTAATGAATTGAAATTATTGCAAGTCATTTATAGAGATTTATAAGGGTGACATCATGACTAAGTTTTCTAATCTGAGCTAGAACTCTCTAGCAATAGACAATAAAAAACTCATAGCAATGGTTGCAAGCTAAACAGCACAAGTACTAATAGAAGTTCCCAGAATATTTGAAAGGACCACAAATAAATTGAAATGAATGCAATCTATTGATAATGAATACAGTATGACAATGCCAAAAAGAAAAAATTAAAATCAACTTGAAAGGACAAATCAATTCAACAAACATGAGAACCATTAAGAGCAAATATCAAACATTAGATAGAACTCTTGCACAGCTAACATTCAATTTTGAGCTGTTACCATACACATGAAAGCTCCAAGTAAAATAAAGCATACCGCGCAAACGGAAAGAGGCGATGAGTTAGAAACTTTGGAACTTTTCCCATGCGTCGACCATCGCTATAAGGGAGATTCTTAACAGTAACAATCCTCCATAGTCCAACATATCCATTCTCGTCGGGCACTTGGCCTTCATTGATCATTACATCAAGACTCTTTTGATCCACAAACATGACAAAACAAACCTTCTTCTTGGAGGAGCTTGATGGCTACAACAAAAGGAAAAATCGTTACAAAAGCATAGCTTGCTTAAGCGGAAGTAGCATAAAGTTAGTTGATGCCAACCCATCCTACGATAAAGAACGAAAGATAGATTCTCTGACAATACAAACCTCGTGAGAGAGACCAAATTAGTTGATCATACCAAACTATAAATAGTCCATTGTAGTGAGTCACACACAACAAGCTCATTTGGTTGATAAACAAAGGAGACAACCCACTATACATACAATGGCTGTGATAGTTGGAAGTTGGAAAATGATGAAAACTTGGAAATTATAATCAACTTACTAAAGAATCAAATGAACAGACCCAATTTCCCTTTTGAATACCACTAGAGGAGACCTCAAACTAATCATCAATGATTAATTGCTCTTACTGACTTGTAAACTGACTCAAATTCCAAAATTGTGAAAATAGCTGGAATGGCTCTAGAAGGCCCTTATAAGACAACTAATCTCTTCAAATGCTCTCATACATCAAAACATGTCAAACTAAATTATCATTACCATGGAATAGTTCAATACTTCAACTGAGATTCAAGCACTAGGCAAAGTAGCATAAAGAAACTCTTGGCAAGGATAATTGATAGGCATCATTACCAAAGGAAAAGGAACAACACACCTTTTTTTGGTTTGGTGATCGAATGTAATCCCAATTTCCAAAAATACATGAAGAAACTGCAATGTGGCATGTGCTCAGGTAGTTCATATCATTCTCACTCAACTTAAACCATGTACTTAGAGTTCCTTGAGGATCTTGCACAAAACCACAATGTATAGTCTTGTCGCTTGCATTAAATGATTCCTCTCGTTCCAAAAGTGTTTGATGTCCAGCAAATCGAGGCTCCCATTCACTATCACCTTCTGGTAATGTTTCTCTATCCACATAATTCATGGTAAAGTTAAAAAATCTTGCAGAGAGATCAGGTTCTTTGAGTCCCTTTGTAGAGTTGAGAAAGTCTATCTCGCATGCAGCTCCTGAATCAACAACTTGCAAGGATCAAGATTTTGAAGCTCCAAAGAGTCAAAGCTCAATAATGAATACAATGCAAGCTCACCTCCTAACAAGCCCCCCCCCCCTCCCCCCTCTCTCTCTCTCTCACACACAGACAAGTTTTTAACAAAGAAAATTATTATAAGAGTTAAAAAATGGACGTATTCAGTAAATATTTTGATTTTGGCAACATCTTTTAGAGTGATAGAGTGATATATGCACATAGGTTCTATCCTTAAAAAATCTAGAGAATCTAAAGCTTAGGCATAGATAATCAGCACTAGATATGAGTCGCATTCTCTCCTAAAGAGTGAACTTCTCACTAAACTATGAACAACTTCATTTTTCCTTGTGCATTATGACATACAACCCTTACTACATTCATATTCATTACATAAAGTTAACAATAGTTGGGAATAAAGGGCAAGAGGCTTGTTTACTTGAGCATAATGTATAACTGAATCGTTCAGGACCGAATCGGGGTAAAAATTCAAACCAATTTAAATCGGAAATCAGAACCTCAAAAGTTTCCTGGTATGTGTTTCTGCAATCTGTATGTATGGCCACTGAAATTTGGTATCCAATCATTTAAACTCCGTCCCTCCGGGCTCCCATTCTACTCCTCTTCCATATCTCTGCTACTCAGATTCTTTTAACCTAGACCTCAAACCCTAAACTGAAACTGTTCAACGTCATAGCTAGTGAATTTTCAACTTGTTTGAAATCTGATTGTATGATGAATCATGATTGATTGTAATAGTGAAAGTCGTAATCAATAATATGCATATAGGTTGTATGGAATAGGACTCTGGTAATTGTAGTCCGCATTTCGTGAATGTAGTACACACAAAACAGCTATGGTTTTTTGTGGTTGTGACATGCATCTAACAAATTTTCCTTTACTGTTTTGTTTTCGTGTATCCAATTCTCTGATTCAAAAAATTGGGGTCTGATTCTCAACGAAGCTGTTCCAGGCATGCACCTTACACTTTTAGAACAGTCCCAAAACATTACACATCTTTTATTCCATCTACAGAATTTGTAATGTTTCAACATTCATTCAGTAAAAAATCTCAATTAGGTGTTGTGACAGATTACAATCAGCAAAATCAATAACAATACTGCTTTCAGCAAGCCTTCAAACAAGCTTGAGACGCTCCCAAGAAAACAAAAAAAGTTGTAAGCTCTGACAAAGGAACAATAAGCTCCCAGTTTATCTTATTTCTAAACATGCACGATATGATTCCAGGTCAGAACAGAACAAGAATTTCTCTAAAAAGTTCAGATACAAATACTTAAAACAACTGGCTGTAAAGCCAATACCTGAATGTTTTCGTCTTTTTTGGCCTTTAGAAACTTTATGCTCTAGCATGCTCCAGTTTAGAGGAGCTTCTAAAGCTTGACCAGATAAGCTCTTTCTTGGTTCCTTGAAAGTAGAAATGTTCACTTTGTTGATAGATTTGATGTCTTGGGTCCTAAGGTGAAAAGCTGAATCTCTGCTGCTATACTTTTGAGCTCCGTCCATTCCATCAGTCGTATCAGAAGTAGCATTGGAATCTGTATTAAGCACGGCACCCTCATCAGCCCGCCGTCGAAGTTGGTTGCTTGTATTCATGGTAAGGCTTTGCACAGGCGCAGTTTCTACTTTTGTCTTCAAATAATCATTCTTTGCCTGCTGGCTTTGCTTATCATCTATACTTTCTTCTTTTACCTGTGTATACTCATCCTTGGAATAGTGCTTTCTTTCATCTGTGGCACTGAAGGCCATTTCACCTCCATGATCTTCATTGGCATTATTGTACCCATCATCCTCACCAAGATACTCGCTATCAGCTCCATCCACTGTGATGTTATGCATCTGTGTGCTGTTGTTCAAAGACGAGTTCAGTTGAGCTTCAAACTGTTGCTCATAAATCCGAAGTTCCTTTCGACCTGTTTCATTGTAGAGTGCAGGATTCTTCTCTGTGTGATCCTCTGGCTGCATAATACTTGTGCGATGTTCACCAATGTTTGTTTGTTCTTTGCTGTGACTTGATTTTTCCAGCAACTTCTCCTTTGAGTGCAAATAAATATATGCTGCACTACTTTTCACTAACCCTTCCTGATTTTCAATTTCACTATGATTGCTTTGTGCTCTTACTGATACATTCCTCCACTCCACCTCCCGATTTCCATTTTCAGAAAGCTCAGATCCTGCTTGCAATGTCATATTATCTCTGTTGTGTAACCTCTCATCTGAATCCCAGTTTGACGAATCAAAGTGAATTTTGGTATTTCCATTCTTTCCCCCTTCCCTGTGTAGGGCCTGTGAAAGCCTTGAAGCTTCATTCTCAGCAGAAGTGCTATCATCCATTTCGCGCTTTCTGTCATCAGAATCCCAATATCTTGAATCCTTGTGTCCATCATTTTGATCAACAGTCAGGCCAAAATTGACGGTGCCTTTATTAACCTCATTGATACGATTGTTCTTCTCAAGGTATTCGCTGACCAGTCTCGATAGGCCTTCACCTTTTTCTCTACTCCTTGAACGAAGATGAAAACTTTCAGCTGCAGGACCAGCAACATAGCTTCTCTGAGATTCAATATATAGAAACATAGAATACTACAAACTATCAGAATCATCCTCAGAGCAACAGCGTAAAAAACATACATTACTGGAGTAGACATTTATGGCTTGCAATTTACGAAGAGTAATACGTTCCTAAAAGCCAATTTGACTTCCCATGTATTGCCTAAACAAATGCATTATACTCGGCTACCAAATCCTCGTCAGCAACTTTGATAGGCACAGGAAAGATGGGTGAACTTGCCTGCGTCGATTTGATCTTTCCCACCAAGCCTCTTCTTTTCCATTTGCTGATTAGTCAAACGTGAATTTTCCTGCTTTTCCAAAGAATGTTGGAGGCATTAGTACATTCTAGAACAGGAAGCAGCTACTAGGAGGAGTTGAAACACTCAATGTGGATCTATCCTAAATGATAGTTAAAAAGTATATTATAGATCAATTCACACTTTGAACAGAAAAAAGGAACGAGCAAGGTATGGGCACACAAATACTATTCGTTTATATAATCTAATTTTTCACCTAGAAAAGGAAGAAAAAGAGAGAATGACAACTTTCAAGCAGAGAACATATAATTGTAAGATATTTCAAAGCAAAGAATCATCCCTTCTATCACGAAGTACGAAGGTGAACAGTTGTTATGGAATGATAAAATTCTCTGTGATGTGAAGGAAAAAATAACTAATAATCAGAAATTATATAAAACATCAAGCACACCCAAAAAGCCCTATCTTTCAGAAGATAAATGAAAAAAACATTGGCTTCAGATGGTATCAGAGTAGGCCACAGAAGAAGTTCACAATGCCAAGTTGAATCTCGTTGGCTTAAATGTGTCCGTAAAAGCAGATCAAATTAAAAATATCATGCAAACAAAATAAGAAAAGGCTACCTGGTCATCAAAAAATTCCGTTGATGTTGAGGTTTCCTGATCACCTGTGTAGTAGAATCATGAACTTAGCAATTTGAGACGTGTGCATTGTGCAAGCCATAATTCAAGAATAGTTTTTGAAGTTAAAAGCATGGAGCTATTAAAAGAAATTTCAATGATAGGAAATTCTCGAGAAGGTGGTTTGCAAACAATCATCTAAGCTTGCCTTGACTAAAAATGTAACAAAAATATGACACAAAGGCTTGTCCAAATATAGGTGCTCTGACTTAACACAACACTGATTTCACCCTACGTGAGCAGAAGTAAGGTAATCTGCAGATCATCATCTAAGCTTGTCTCAACTAAAAGAGTCTCTGAGAAGAATTCAACACTCTTAGTGATTACAATAATGCCTAAGACCTCATTTTAGATCGTAATTTGTTTTGAGACACTACTTAAAGCATTGTAGTTGTGAGGATAGACTAGCTACAGTCCAGTGATAGACCAGCTATAGTCCGGTGATATGTTCAATTGTGACAAATTGCAATCATAAGGAAAGCAATCAATAGTGGATACCTATTTGTTGTCATCATTGGCTAAAAATCACAATTGGGAAGGGGGAATCGTTTGTGAGATCCTGCTGCCAACAACAATGTCAAGCTGCCATCACGAGCACTTCAATTGTAAGAACATCAATTCAAAGCTGACATTACAAAGTAAATAAACTACCCCGAAATTCTCAAGAGCTACTAAGGCAGTGTAGAAACCCCACGAGATTTTGGAGGTCTATGTGAGATAGATTCCAACATTTGTGGTGAGCTATTGCATTGAGATAAGGACTGCCATGAATTTTGCCAAAAATTGCACTTGGTGAGAAGTATGATAGACTACCCATTCTGTACCTTTTGGTACAGAACATATTGTTTCATACATATCGAACGTATTGTGCTCCTTAGGTATGGAACGCTATTAATTAGTAAATCAATTTCTTTAGGGATTGGATTCCTATGTGAATTTTCTAGTTTTAAGAAGGGCACATATTGATGCTTTGTAGGTCGTTTCAAATCAGCTAGTTGCAATCCAATTTGTAAACAGATGGTTGACAGAAATGATTCTTGTGCTATTACACAGGAAAAATTAAATGGCTTTTGGGCTGCATGGACAAGTATGCACTGTTTTGCTTGCAAAGCACTTGAACTTTTTATTCCATATAGCTTTGTGTTCTCGGGCTGTAGATGACCAATTCGGACCATTTCTAATGCTATGCGAGTTGTACAATAGACACACAGTAGGGCGGAGTTGGTTCCTTTATCGTCTCCTACACATTATCAGAGTTTTTCTGCATACTAGTGTAGGGCATTTTCTCATTTCCTTAGGGCATTTGCATTAGGGCTTATGAGGTTTAAGGTTTAGGAGTATGCCTTGATTAGGCTTCATAGACCAAGTGCGGCAATGCCCAAGGGGCTAGGCAAACTTTGGCTTGAGGTCAAAATCCTAGATGGTGATGGCTATTGTTATGGCAATTGCTTTTTCATGTTTCAATTGAATTCCTTTATTCTCTTGCCTTGAAATATTCAACTTGGAGATGCTCCATACGTTCCTTCAGAATTTTATCATCTAAAAGTACAATCACAAACTTTCCCAAATATGGATGAAATTAGATCATTCATCATATGTTGGATAGTGGCAGGAGCATTGGCCAATCCAAATGGAAGTACAAGAAACTCAAAATGAGCGAGTCGGGTTCTAGAACCAGTCTTTTGAACGTCATTGGGATGGATACAGATTTTATTATATCCAGTATGGAGATCTATCTTGGTGAAGTATTTAGCTCTACTCAATCTATCCACCAAATCATCCGTTTTTGGCAAGGATACTTGTTCTAATAGTAAATTTATTTAACACCATGTAATTCACACACATATGGGAATTGTCATCCTTTTTATCCTTAAGCAGAATAGGAGCCCCCCACGCGGTAATTTAATAGGTCAGATATGCCCCATTTTCGAATAATTATCAATTTCTTAACTAATTTCATCTTCCTCTTTTGGATCAAACTTATATGATGGTCGAAAGGTTGACTGGGTTCTCAGAATTAGATCTATCTTATGGTCTACCATAGTTGGACATCAAGTGAGACATTCAAGTCAGTTGTGACCTGAAACAATAAAAGATCTCCAAGATTATTTGGATTAATCAAGGCGTATCCTCCATGAGGTGCACTAATATGGTGATGTGTCCTATGGTTGGGTGAATTCCAGTTCGAAATTTCTAGTGGATTGTGCTCACTCAAAAGGATCTAGGCAGATGCGATCACTAGATTCATATAAAAAGCATCCACAGATCTGATGTGAAAAGCTTGATTTGACTGCTTTTCAGTGAAAATGATAAATAAGATAGCAGCCTAACTACATCCTCAAATGTACAAAATTGACGCCAACTGTAAACTTCAGACTCAACTACACAAAAAACCTGCGCTCCCATCATATCAAGACAATTCATGGTGGTAATGTACCAAAAGAACTCAACAAGTATGAACTAACGATTCCTGACCTGCAAAAGCACGTCCAACAGCAAACAGGTAGTCACTCCCCAGTACTGTGAATGCAACCACACAGAAAAGAATAACCACATAGAATCCAACCGAGGAATGCCAAATTTTCGCGATTCGACCGAGCTTCCTCCCCCTTCCTCCCTTCAGCGCGCTTCTATTGCCTGTCTCACTCTGCCATGTGCCCAACGGCCTGACTGATCCAATATTTGCTTGATCACTGCCCCCATGATCATTTGACCTGTGCGCGGTACCCGACCTCTGAGATCCAGAAATCTTGTGATCCATATTCACAACTGGAGGCATTGCTCCACCCCCACCCCCTTGCCTGTGCAAGCCCATAAATACATGGAGCTATTGTTTCTCAAATTATTGAGTAAATGGGATCCTTGAATAAAAAAGCTGAGGCAAAATACAATCTCTTTGCGATCTGCCAAAACTGTCGAACAAGGCTATCCGAGATTTTTGCATTTGCTAAAATATTGAAGGATATCTACCTCCGAGTTTCTTAGCCATCAAATCTTATCTCAATCTACGTCTTATAAACATTGGCTGCGTCTCATTAGGGCAGACACAAGACTCCATTGCAAACACTTAATATCAAATTTTCAAGCTACTGGTGGTATTCTGCAACCTCGGGCTTATCCACTGCACACGGAAAGATACTTGAACCAGATCGATAAATTTTCTCTAACATGTACATTTTTCAGTCCGACGTTTTCAGTTTAGAAAATGTACGCCTTCCTGAATCAAACCCAATATCTTATTCAGCGACAAACCCAATAGCACCTCATTCTGGTGGCAGAAGCCGAGGCCATACCTAAGTGATTAATCTTCGGCCAACGTCAGAAGATCCGACCATCTGTCGCATTCCAAGGCACACCTCTAGCACCAACATTGGATGGATGAACTGCTATTTCTTGCCTCTCAGCTCTTTCCCACAGTAATTGTGATAGAACCCACCTGCCCAGCTAACGACTGCCTCTTCCACCCAACACTCCAGCAATAGAGAAACCAGCAGGCAATGCGCCTTCCATTGAATCAGCCTCATGAGCCAATGGCTGCAGCAAGCGAGCAAGTTTTCCTTCCAATCCAATTCTTATTTGTTCGGAGAGAGTAGGGGATTGAGAGAGCTCAGATGCACTCCCCCCACATCCTCCTTTTCCTCGCCTCGCCTCGCCTTTCCTCGAGCGCTCTCGCTCCCTCCCTTCTCCCCAATTTAGCAAAGGGAAGAAGAAGAAGAAGAAGCGCATGGAAAGGTCCCAGGATCGAATCCTGGGGTGAGGTCAATTGTACGCGTCTCTGACCAGAAAATACAAGAAAGTCGTTCTTATGGCCCAGGTTTGATTCAAATAATTATATAGTGCTGCAATTTGAAGGGTAAATTGCCCGTCCAGGGCCATTTTCTCGTCAAATGACAGCTTGTTGACCTGTTGTATCCTTCAAATGAAGGACATATACTATCACAAGTCCTTGGACGAGCAATTTGCCCTTCAAATGACACCTTATTGACCCGTTGTGTCCTTCAATTCAAATCAGGACATATAATTTCACATTTCATTGGACGGACAATTTGCCCTTCAAATCAGAAGGACATATATTTTTACGCGGCTTCGATGCCCTTTCAATCACGTATAATCAGTTTTCAAATTTTTACAAAGGAAATGGTGGTGCCTCAGAGAACGTAATCTGTGGGGCAGATTTTTTTTTGACAAATTTTTTTACAGGACCTTCCGGACTCCGGAAGGTGCACGTAAAAAAATTTACTTTTTTTTACATGTACCTTTCGCCTGGAAGGTGCATCATGGAAAAAAAAATTACGTCAAAAAAAAAGAAAAAAAAATGTAAAAACAGAATTCACGCAAGGGAAGGGCCGGCTCCTCGGACCTTCCGCCCGTGGAAGAATCTGCGCCCTCGGGCATTCGCCCTCGGGTGCACAGTCTTCCGGGGCGGAAGGGCCTCGGAGCAGGACCTTTCCTCCCCCAAAATCTCATTTTAGGAAGGGGGTACGTACATCTGCCTTCTAGGCCATTTCGCCCATGAAGATCTATTGCTCAATGTCAGACGCCCTTCCTAGTGGGAATGTCTCGAGAATGCATCTTTCTCTATCATAATTTTATTTTTTACCTTTTTTTTAATTGTAATGTTTTTTTACACGCACCTTCGCATGGAAGGTGCACATAAGAAAAAGTAAAAAAACTTTACATGCACCTTTTGAGATCTTGAAAATGCATGTGAAAAATTTTCAAAAAAAAAGGAGGCACACAGATTCCCACTAGCGGAGGCGCATCCCTTTCTTCGTGAAAAGGTCAAAGATGATATTATGGACTTGTTCTATCTTTCAAATGAGAAGGTTAAATGTACTTTTCACATTTGGTTATTTTGAAGAACATCAATACTTAAACATTTCATTGAGTGCCAATAAAATAGATTAATGGCACTTGATTTGCAATAAGATAAAAAATGAGAGTGTCTTTGGATAGTAGAAGGCCCCCGCCCAAGGCCTACCACGATGAGAGGCGCTCGAGGCACCTCCTTGACATGGAAGGTCCCAAGGCACGATGGGAGGAGCTCGAGAGCAGTAGCCTGAGGGCAACCTTGACATGGAGGGCTAGGGTGCCCCAGCCTGGGGCCTTTTCTAACATAATAACCATTAGGTTTTTTATTTCTTAACATTTTTTTAAAGGAAATTTGTTAAACATGTGCGTAAGGCTTGTTTAATTTCCTAATAATATTGAGATTTGAAATTTTAGGTGGGAGAACATCATGATGGTTATTATTAGATAGAGGAGAAAGAACAAAGGCTCACCAAGCCTATGTTTTGAAGGGTGGGCATCTACTTTTTGGTTGAAAAGGTGAAAATCCAGAGCAACTTTCATAACTAAATATTTTACTCAATTTGAAGGGCGCCATACGATTTTTTGAGATAATAAACTTTTGACTAGAAAGGCTAGAATAAAATTGCATCTCCATGAATAGAAAATAGGCTGTGAAGGGCTAAGAAGGTTTCTAAGTGCAAGCCAAGAGACCAACCCACTAGGCACATTTGTCTGTGAAATGGGGATGAAAAAAAACGGAAAAAATGGAAGAAATGGAGGGTATGTTTGACTCATCATCACTATGTGCCCGTTTGTGTGTGAAATCAGCCTAAGGGTCTCTCCAAATACAAAGGAGAAAAACCTGAAGATTACTACCTAATTGTAAGTATGTTGGATGTTGCACTATAACATGTGTATTGGCTACAAAATATGCTTTTAATGATGAGAATACAAAAAAAATTCTCAAAGGGCTAGAATCTTTTAGACAATCTTGCCTTGGAAGGACAAGATTTTAGGCATCTTGTCATAGAATATTCTTTCAAAGGGAAAGACTACCTTTCAATCTATCAAATTTGGATTTTTGTCTGAATGTGTGTGTACTTAAATCTTACATGAATCGACGGTCCAGATTGAGTTTGAGGACCACCATTATGTAGGGCATAATAAAATGACCTCATTAATTTTTAAATATTTGATTGGCTGTAATATCTAGCCCCCAAAATTATTTAACACACATGGATGGAATCTTGAACATGAGTAGCCCTTGTGGATAGAATCATAAATCTTGACAACGATTTTCTTCTACTTTGTCATGAGACACATTATGTACCACAATGGATATTTGTCAACCCATAGTAAGAATATGATGGCTTGTCCTCTCGTCTCACCACTACCGTATCTCGACAAAATGACTTTTTAATATGTCCTTACAATGAGCTTCCAAACGACATCTAGTCACTAATTTTAGACTCGCTCTTTTTTCACTAAAGAATGTGATCACATGAAATTAGGCTTGGTATTGCAAGCTACAATATATGCCAAATGCTTAGGGTGGTTTCAGACTACCTGCAAGTCCCTTTGCCTAGCCCTTTCACTTGCCACCCATTTCTTGAATCTTGGCAAGTCAGTTGCTAAGTGTTAAATGAAGGGCTACAATATGATTAGCCCATTTGAATCTTGTTGGCATACGATTGGTTCATTTTATTTAAGGTGTTGTGTTTTGAAATGCAGGTATGAAACTTTTCATGTTACGAGGTTGAAGGGTGCTCTAAGTTTTTAATTTTCAAGCAATCACCTTTCAAATGAAAGGTCAAAACTGAAATGAATTTCATTGAAAGGAATATTGAACAAAAAAAAACTTCAAAATGCAGGCCGACATGCCACTCAACATGCAGCGGACATTGGCTGGCCCAAAAAAATAGATTTGACTTACCCCTATGTGGCAGTGGGTCCCTGCCACGTTGACCTGCATGCTCAAGAATGTTGATGGGAATTGTAGTTACAGTCCGAATTATTGGTGGAGCAGAATACTAGTCTGTTTTGTGAGAGAGATAAACCTATTCCCTAAGGAAGCTTGTTGATCCTAGAAGGGTCTTTACCTTGTGTGCTTTAGTCGCTGGAATCCTGAAATTAGGAGTCCGAGATGATTTGCATAGCCTCAACAACAGAAGACTACCTGTAGGAAATTTTGCAAATGAAATCTGTAGATGTTTTGGAACGACCTCAATCCTTGGGTGGGAATATTTTCCAAAATACTGACTTTTGATGACAGTCGATTTGTGCCCTGTAGAAACGCATATTAATGGCTGATCCTGATGGGTACAAGCTGATCTTGGGGATTGAGAAGTCACAAAAAAACTATGTAAGTAGTTTCTAAACACGCTGTCAGAGCCTTTTTGTTTGTTGGAGTTGGCGTTGATACCTCGTTTTGGTGTGATCCTACTGTTGCACTCCTTTTGGGACTGAACAACTCCAAAAATTCAAGTTACTAACACCCAAATAGAGGAATTCTAATTTCTTGGTGTTTGATTGTCAAAATTTAGCCTTGGATTTAGTATTGTTTCTCGTAAAAGGAGTTGAAAAAAATTTGGATTTCCTTTCTCTAGGAACAATATGCATGTTTGTAGGCTTTATCACTTTGACATTTTTGCTAAACCAGTTTAATTGGAACTATAGTACTATTGGATCTTTGGTCAAGCTATAATAATTGGTTTTGGTAATGATTTTCTATTAAAAGCCGATCTTGACAAAAAGGAAAAAATGGTATAGTTCTCACACATATACCCAATATAGGAATTCCTTGGTATTATGCTATTTAACCACTTAACTCTGGAGTATTGGTACTCCTAGTAAAAGGAGTTAAATCGTGTATTTGGTTTTAACCTTTTCAAATCGGTGGAACATCAATCAGTTGGTTATTGTGTTCTTGATGATTTTGATCATTAGGAGTGAACAAGCCAAAAGCTTTTGAGATACTTGTTAAAGTAATTGATTGGAATAAAATGGATAATATTTAGAGGTGGGTCTTTATTCGACAAAAATTTGTGTTGAATACAGGAAAAGAAGTACCCGAATTCAAATTTTATGAATTTTCCATTAATTATAGACAATTTTAACAAAGTAATTCTTAAGCCAGCTTAATAAAATAAAAAATAGTCCAATTTTTTATTGAAAAATTTGTAATTGACAGGAATGATCAAGAGTAAAACTGATTTTATTTCCAGTTAAAATCCTATGGTGGTTTGTATATCAATAATTCTACTCAGGTGTAGGTTAGAATTGACAGTGTTTCAAACTTTTTTCCTACAGTAATTCATTTTTTACATTTACTTATGTCTTTAGTTCTTCTTTATACCTTAGCTGAAAGATTTTCAAGGGACTGAAAAATTCTAAGGAGGGAAGAATAGTGGACATCAGAGGTAGTAAGTGTGATTAGGAAATGTATTTCACAGTTAGGATTTTGTTCAGCCCTATAAATAATTGCTTAATACAAGATATTAATTTCCTAGATAGAATTCATTTAGTTGAATTCATAATTGATATCTTTGTGTCCATTGAGTTATCCGCAGTTTGGATGTCAATTGTGATGTTAAAAGTGAAATCTGACACATGGATTACATTAGATCTGTTAATTGATTGAAGCTTGTCCCTAGAGTTAATGCTCTTGGATCCATAGGAATTCGAAGCTTATCATTAACTTGGAAGGATCGAAATGTAACGTTGTGAATCATGTTAATGCTTCTGTTTAAATCACTAGGATCAGGTGTGGATTTGTGGTATCCATCTGATAGGCATGCCATCCAAATGAATGGATTCTCCAAGTTTTGGAAACATGAGATAATATCCTATGTGGATTATAGGACAACTAGATGTTCAGTGGACCTCTCGAATATTAGAGAAGGCGGTTAAGTGTTTTCTAGAAGGAAGAGCTGATGGTATGGGACATCATTAATTTTGGAAGGGAAATTCTAGGATTGTAAAGATCTGATTATCAAAGGAGAATTTTAGTACCTAGTCATGATATGGGAAATGAAACACTGTTGGTAAAATGTGGGGTATTTTGAAAAAAATTGAGATTTAATCTAGACTCCAATGTGGAATCTCATTATTCACAAAATTAGAGGCCCTCAAATCTATTTCCCGCTTTCTAAATTAATCCTTTACTTCTTAGTAATTTCTTAAATATAAGACATTTGACTGGTTTATATGATTCTTTCCAACGTGAAGTTATTCTTCTGAAAGACTATTATGTCATATAAATTACTACTTGTGTGAATAGTCTTGGAATTTAGATAAATTCTAAGGTCAAAATGTTTCAGTTTCTTAAACCTAGGATATCTCTATTGCATAAATAGATTTCAGTGGAATAATTGTACTATCACTCAGGTTTAAATATTTAAAGAGAAAGTCTTGTTTGTAATAGAGTGGATCCTTTGATAAGGAGTACACTTGTTACTGACTTTTCATGGTTTTAGATATTTTCATATATCATATTTCCAGTTAACTTTTATAGAAATTGATAATTTTTTTAAAAAGAGGGGTGAAGTGATGGAATACAATTCTATTTGAGGGTCTGTTGGTTGCATAGTCTTTGGAAGAGAACTAGCTACGGTATAGATTTGAGATTTGGTCTGGAAGTAATTTCAGATAGATTCATAGTAAGGTACCTAATTGGAACTTTTTTAATAAGAGAAATTCTCTAGGGATTGTGTGGACAATCTGGAACTAAAACAGGTTTGAAAATTTGAATTATTATCTATAAGTAGTACAGTGAAAGGTCAAAGGTTAATAATTCTATTTTGATTGGAATAGGAGTGAGTTTGATCAGGATTTTGAGTCCGAGAGTTCTATGTTGGATCAACCTAATTTTAGTTTGAGTACTAGGATCAAAGAGGGGTTGATGGAGTGGTAGAGATTATAGAGGTAAGATGGATTGGAAAACTATTGAGATAGAATGTATTCATCTCAGAGATTTTTCAGATACGTTATTTACTTATGAGGAATAGAAATTTTTTTAGTAGCTGAGTTACAAGATTCTTGGTGAAATATGTAACAAATGTGGGTTCTGGATGAATCTGTCAGATAAGAATGTGTTTATGTACTGGGTCATAGTGAGATTATTCACATATGTGCACAATTAATCTTGTATGAATCTACTATGCATTCCTAGTTACTAGGGTTATTTGGTGCACTTAACTTAGTCAATAAACATAATCATATGATCAAGTATTGTTGAAACGGATACTTGCAAAGTTGACAGATCTTTTTGTAAAAGACATGTTAATTAACTAGAAAATGTTTTGGATAAGGGTCTAAGTCTGGTGTTATACATGTATAATTAAGATTTGCACCTAGACAATTATTGAATCATTATTAACTTGAGTAATTGGTTTACTCCTAAGGAAGTTAATTGGCAAAACGGACAGAATAGACTTCACCAATAAATGTTTGTTTATATGTATTGCTTGTAAAACACATGATTTTTGAGTCATTTGGATTCATCAGGAAAGTTGTGTGCATAGGATATATGGATTTCTTGGATGAGTAATTCTCAGTTGTGAAATAAACTCAATTAGTTAGTGATTGTATCCTAGAGAGCTCAATTGGATAATGAATCATAATGAATTCGAGAATAATAACTGAATTTTCGAGAAATTCAACATATCTTTAGTTATCTAGATTTAGTTCTAGACAGTGAATCTGAAGTTTTTTGTGGATGAAGATGGTCTTGATATCATTTTGGTATGCTTTCTATCTTGACTACCCGATGGTTTGGAGTTTGATAACTCACATTTTGGTTAAGAATCTAGCATGAGGAATATTCTTAAAGTCTAGTATTTTTCTAGTGAATGATTCTTATATGTTTCCTGAGTTGTGTATTAAACATAAACTCCAGTATCCTTTTGGAATTAAGTATGCTTTGAGATTCTTGAGAATTATGATTGACGAATCATAAGAATCTAACTATTTGTGATTGATGGATCATAGAATACTTAATCATAGATATTTAATTATGGATACTTAATCATAGAATAATCGAGAAATGTATTGATTTTTTAGTATGTTGAGTAATTCCCAGTTTACTAATTGAGTTGAGATTTCATATTAGCACTTTGGTAGTGTAAATCTCTTTACTTCAGTATTTTTATTGAGAACCCCGGATCTCACAGACATTCTCCCAAGGTAAGTTATTTTACTTGTGGAGAGTTTAATTAATCTAGTGGATGTTATTCTTCTACAGTTTATGTTTTGTAGATGCTTGAGTACAGTTTTTCTTTCGAATTGAATCTCCAGATATCATAGGAGACAGACAAATCTATTAAGATGAATGAGTGCTATTTTCTTGCATTTGATGCTAGAATCAGGAGCATTTAGCTCGAAGAGTATTTAGGATCCTTAGAGTTGAGTTTTAATCATTCTATATTTTAATAATTCTCCTGGAGATTCTAGTTGAAGGAATTATCATATCTTAGAATTGGATTCTAAGGATAGTTGTACTTTGAAGTTTTTTATGAATTGTCTGCCAGAGTTTGTGGATAATTTCAGACTGTAATTATTATTATTATTATTTCTTTAACTTTACTCTCCTAAGTTAGAGAATATTTCACTCAGTGGTTCATGTAAATCCAGTTGAGAAATTTATTGCTTAGTGTACTTTTCAAACTTGAGTTGTACTCGAAAATAGAGATTAATGATCAGAAATAGGTTCATCTCTAAGTACTTATTTGATATGAAAGTCAGACTAAGGATAGTGATTTTCTCGGTTATTTTAGGAAGAACATGAGTGCCCCATGGTGACTTATTGGATTGGATATGTCCCATCATTAGAGAGTTTTCTATTTGATTTGAAATCTCTATCTCCTCTTTTTGAGAGAACCTATAAGACTGTCTAGAGATAGGATGACTTCCGAGAATTAACTCTATCTTGTGGCCTACTGACCTAGATGGTGGTAAACCATGAGGTAATTTTGATGAAAAAAATATCTTTAAATTCACTTATGATCTAATTTTTTATTGCTTTTATATCTATGATTGTTGGCTTCAATTGCCAAGCTGAGTTTCTGCATACGATGAAAATGAAATTATGAGTAGAACCACTATCTAATAAGATACTAACTTCTTGATCTTTAACTAAACTTGTTAAATAAAATAGTTCATTAGGCAAGAAAGGAGCACTATTAAAAGAACTAACCAATAGAATGTTAGTCTGGCATGCAAAGCACACAACATTAACTACTTTTTGTCAATTACAAAAAAAATTTACGTAAATTTTAGTTTTACGGAAATTGTCAACCAAAATCGCTGATTTGTGATCCAATTATTAGAGCACATGCGTAGTGAAACTCAGATGAGTCTGCATCTCCCAAGTCAAGCAAACTTAACTTTTGCTCTTAAAAAAAATCCACCCACCATTTTCTATCAAACTCATCAAAAAATTGGTATGCTGCTTGAATGGTCGTTTTCAAAAAATTTGGCAAATGGATCAACTGGATAACGTTCTCTTTGGGCCTTTTGCTCTTCCATGGTAGAAGTTAGATGACACAAAGGTGCAAGCTTAACTTGAGATTTGTAAGAAATGAACTCTTTCAGATGGTAACCATTCCGTAGAAAATTGTCTTCCCCACAACAATGTAAGGCCACCAATATCATTTTCAATCTTGAATTGATGTTGAAAACTAATATCAGTAATATTATTTATTGGTGTAGTGCAATGTTCCTCCGACGTTTTGATGTAGTCTCTAAAATCAAATGCACGTCGTAGTAAAACCACATTTGGTCTAGGAGTGTATGACTCCTCGATAATACTTTGTAGTACTAGCAAATTTGCTTCTCATCTTTTCGAAAAGTAGCTAAACATTTGGGTGATTTGATCTCCTTGCCTCAAACAAGTTTTACACAGCATAAAGCTACTTTGGGTGCTTCCATGGGCCTATCATCAATTTCAAGATATTGGTGACCTATCAAATTGGTTGATATATAATATTATGGTTATGTTCCTTATTTTTTTGTTTCATGGATTTGATCTCGTCTAATTGGTGTAATTTTCCTCTGTTGTAGCGGGGCTGGAGGAATGGTTGGGGCTAGATGGTGCGGCAATGTTTCGAGTGATGCGGGCTTTTGGGCTTGGAGGGATGGTAGCATCCGAAAGGCGACATTTCGATGCCATGGATGTAATCTTGTATGGATAAGAACGACGGTTAGAGGGTGAGTAAAACTGATGAGGGCGAGTAATACATTGGTGGCGAGTAATAGAAGGACGACGAGCTATACATAGGTGGCGAGTAATAACAGAGGTGGCGAGTAATAACAAAACAGCAAGTAATAACAGACAACGAGCAATACATAGGTGGTGAGTAATAACAGGTCGACGAGTAATCACAGATGGCAAATAATAAGTGGATGGTGAGTAATAAGTGGCTGGCGAGTAATAAGTGACTGGTGAGTAATCACAGATGGCGAGTTCTATCTGGCGAGTAATAGACGTGAGTCATAGACAACAAGTAATCGGTAAGTAATAACATGCAAGTACTAAGATGTAATCTCCTATAACTCGTCCATATATATAGTCTTGAAATCAAGATTTTTTTATTGTAGATGCATCTCCTTGTCTATCTTTGTAGTTTTAGGATCAAGAAGGGTCACATTCATTATGAATGGACCTAATCTAGTACTGTACAAAATTCAATGCGTAGACACGTGTGAGGTACAACCAATTTTGATGGTTTGGTTCTCCTCCAAGCACTTTTGGTTTGATCCATATCTTGCTTGTTTGATCCAAAAACTTAGAAAAAAAACTTGCAATCTTGTCTATTTGAGATCTAGACAAGTTTTTGAGGTCATAGTTGTTGGATTTCAATGCTCAGCCTCAAATCTATTTAGTAATGAGCATCCTAAAAAGCCGTCCAAAATAGAGATTTTTCCGACCCTAGGTCGGGTCAGATCGGTTGGGATTTTTCTGACCCTTCGCTAAATTATCTGGGTGTGTTTGACCTTAGAGCCCCCTCGGGCCTAATTTTTTCGACCCCAAAAATTCGACCTTCAGCACTTTTTTTGACCCAGTGGTAATTTTTTGATCCTTTGTATAAATTAAATGCACTATAAAATTTCAATATTGTCGGTCGGAAATACAACCCAACGACTTTGCGTTGACAATCCACCTACGTTATACATGTATTTATGGTTGCAAGGCGGTTGTAATTAGTATAGAAGATAGCATTCAATGTGAGGTAGTTGTAGATATTTTTCGTATATCTAATCCTAGAATCTTCAATCTCTTTTGACATACAATTACTATTGAAATAGACAAGATATATTTCTGTTGCCAGTGTTATCACACACAATGATCAGTTGGAGTAATTACTTCAAGCATTGTACTCATTGTTGATATTAATCAAAGTGCAATTATCTATCTCACTAGTGTTATAGTTCACTTGAATTTTGAATCAATTCAGTTTGATCATTCTACTGCTAATTGTGGCGCTTCCGATCCACGCACCAAGCTCACTCTCAACTTTCGCTCATTTCCACTGATTTTCGACATGGTATCAGAGCGGGCATCCAAGTAATTAGCTTCTCATTGTGGATTATTAGTCTTGTTTCTATCAAGACAACAAACTAGCAAGCACGCAGCAAACATTATTTTGAAATCGTTGTTACTACCAATGATCTCGCTTAGCTGGAATAAATCCGTCTTCTCTAATCGAAAGGCTCGATGGAGGGAACTATCGTCTCTGGAAGTTCAAAATGAAGGTCATGCTATTAGCCAAGGAACTGTGGGATGTTGTTGACAGCATAGAACTCAAGCTAGAAGGTGAAGCACCTACTATCACCAAGTGGAGACTGAAAGATGTCAAAGCTTTTGCCATGATCACTCTCAGCATAAAAGACACCCAAAATCAGTCACGTAAGAGTTGCTCAGACTACTAAGGATGCATGGGACATCCTAGCAATTCTCTACAATATCAAGGACCTCACCTCCAAACTCCATTTGAGGAAAAAATATTTCTTTTTCAGAATGTCTGAAGCAGTAAGTATTTCGAGTCATCTCAACAATTTTCAAAATATCATGGAGCAAATGACTGCAACTGGCTCATAAATACAAGATTCCGATGCTATTATGACTCTATTATGGAGTCTGCCTAAAATCTATGAAGACAATTTCGATCCAGGAGCATCTAACTCTATCAAGAGTAATAATGATTACTTCTACAAGAAGAAATCAGAAGATCAGCTTCCTCCTCAGGCTCATGATGGATCCACAAGCACTATATTCAAAACATTAGAAGTTCAGATCCAAAAAGAAGAGCTCATGGTCGAATTTTGGCTCTGGGTCGAATTTTAGCTCTGGGTCAAATTTTGACGCAAGGTCGAATTCGAACTCTTCATCCTTCCAACCAAAGCAAAACCTATTCTGCAGATACTGCAAGAAAACTGGACATGAAATCAAGGATTGCAAAACTTTGAAATATAATAATGAAAAGAAGAAGCAATACCAACAACAAATACATAGTGCTTCAACCAGTTTTTCGACCCAGCAACAAGAGAAGAATGAAGCAGCTTTTATGACCAAGGTCGGAGAACAGTAGGATATCGATTCTTGGTATCTTGACTCTGGAGCAACACAACACATGACTCACCACAAATATTGGCTCAAGGACTATGAATTATACACCCACTCTTGAGTTGTGCAACTTGGAGACAACTCACCTCACACAATCCAGGGCGAAGGAATAGTTAGGGTCGAATTTCAGAAGGGTGAAGTCAAGATGCTGTCCAACGTTCTCCATGTTCCAAATTTGACCAAGAATCTACTCTCAGTTAGGAGAATCACTGACTTAGGTCGGAGGGTCGAATTTGACACAAATGGCTGCACAATCTTTGACAAGTCCTGGAAAGCTCTAACTTTCGAGAGAAGAAGTGGCAATTTATACAAGATCATCCACTGCTACTCTTCTAACAATCAAGCTCTTTACACCACTACATTTGAATCAACTGATATGCTATGACATCTCAGATTAGGCCATCTCAACTTCAATAGTATTCAACAAATGTCAGCAAATCGAGTTCTCCATGTGAAAGTTGTACTATCAGCAAGCATGCTAGAAGTCTATTCATTTTTTACTTAGTTCACACTTCTAGAAATTTGTTGGACCTTGTACACAGTGACATTTGTGGCCCGATGCAGACTGCTATCACAAGGGGAACACTATATTTTCTTACCTTCATTGATGACTTCTTACAATGGACAGCTACTTACTTTTTGGAGAACAAATCAGAGGCATTTAAATTCTTCAAGCAATTCAAGGCGTCTACAGAAAATCAGACCCGGAGGAAGATCAAAGCACTACGCTCAGATGGAGGGGAAGAATTTATCTCCATAGAATTTACAGAATTATACAAGGCAAATGAAATACACCAACCACTACTCACCACAGTCCAATGGTGTAGCTGAGAGGAAGAATCAGACACTTGTTGAAAGTGCCAAGAGTATGTTGGCCCATGCCTCTCTTCCAAAGAAATTTTGGGCAGAAGCTGTTAATACAGCAGTCTACTTACAAACTCGATCCATCACCAAAGCCCCGAATGGTAAGACATCTTATGAGGTGTGGACAGGATCAAAACCATCACTCAAGAATATTAGATTGTTTGGATGCATTTCTTATGCTCATATCTCTGAAGATCTCATAAAGAAGCTGGACATCACAAAGCAGAAAATCGATTTTTATTGGCAAAGTCAAAAATAGCTTTGTCATATTGAGTTAGGGGTACATAAAGTTTAGAGACATCTATCCAAGTGTAAGTAGGTGATTTGGCTATTTTTGGCATTACAGGCAAAATAGGCAAGTACACATGTCAAAGCATGATTAGGCCAAAAGTAGGTTGTGATGTAGCTCGAGCCAAGTTAGGCTTATGCCATTTGTCAAGTTTAGATTCGGTGTGTGACATGTCCCTATGTGTTGGCATGAGAGTTGGGGTCCAATCAAAAGAGAGATATTCATCAAATTTGGCCCAATCAAGTTTGAGGGACCATAAGCCACTCAACCTTATTGCAATCGCATGTATATAGATCAGTGATATGAAATGGTTGGCCAACTTAAAGATTCTCCAATACATGAATGGTCTTTCAAATAATCCTTTGCTACCAAGCATAATCTACAATACACAAAGTGTGAGAGATTTCAACTAGTTTAGTCAAATTTGCTACATTTGTTTACATGGCATTTGAGGCCAATTTCATATTAGACTTAGATTTTGACATTTCAAACTTATGTTAGTCTAAAAGCGATTGAATAAACACTTTTGGAAAGTGTGGGAAACTATAGAATACGAGTTTTAGATATTCAAGTTTGAATTAGAATCTAGTCCTCATTAATGCTAGGTTTTTCATTATGGAGGGAAACCAAAGTTTGAACTTAGGTTTGGACCTGTTATAAAAGGATGTAACTCATGGGAAGAGGACTCTCTTCTCTCTCTCTTATCTCATTCATGCTTATACATGGTTCTCTTGGGTTCTACTATCCATTGGTGCATTATACTTGTGATACCTTGCAATTTTGTGTGTAGAATGTTCATTAGATGCTATTTTTAGATCCACACATGTGAAATACATTAGCTTACTATTTTTGTACGGATAGAAACACAACTGTTAATTATGACCTTATACCCATAAGGGCCCCAATTCCCTTTATCGTCATAACTAACTTACGAGCTGTTGGTCTACCGATCTCTAGCGTGGAGCTTAAAAAAGAACTTTTCTAGTTTTAAGTTCTGAGGACATAACTTGAATAAGGGGGGAAGAATGTCATGCTCATGACTGGTCTCAGGTAGGACACGCTACCTGAGACCAGTCATGAGCATGACATTCTTCCCCCCTTATTCAAGTTCTGTCCTCAGAACTTAAAACTAGAAAAGTTCTTTTTTAAGCTCCCTTCCTGTTACCAGGAATCATCATCGTTTGTGTGACTCTTCCATCGAACCAGATCCTTGGTAAGTATATGATTTCTCAATCATTTATTTCTTGTATCCAATATCCTCCAAGTTGAGACACACTCGATAATTTATCCAACAGGTCCAATTAATCTCCAAAACCAAGATGCTCTTCTTCATGTAGATTTTACTAGAGTCAACTTACGTGAAAAATCGGATGCACCAGAGTTCCTTTCGGGAGGTCCAACTGGTAAGCTAAGGATCTGACCTTTTACAAGATCTAATACGGTCTTCTGTATCTAGGGGACAATTTGTAATGCTTGCCAGTACACATTACACTAGAATCCTTTAGGATTCTCAAATATACCTAATCTCCCACTTGAAAGTCTCGAGGTAATAATTTCAAATTAGCAAAATGTTGGTCTCAATCTTGGGCACACTAGACATTTTCACATGCTATCCATAGCATTTTCTACATATCATGTAGGAAATCCGCTACCTTCTAAAATTTGATCATATGAGTATCTTCCAAAAAGCACGCGTGACTATAATTGGTAGCCAATGCTTATTATAACTTAATCTCCATCAAGGATAACTTCCTCTTTGAAGAGATTGCTATCAAAATTTAAATACATATCTTATCTGATCTTCTGATCTCACAGGTAATCCTTCTTTTAAATGATCAAGTATAACTAGAATCTGAACTATGATTCATCAATCATAATTCATCGGATTCTTGTCCTATACTCCATAAAAGAACATGATAACCTAACATAGGCAACTACCAATGATCAGAAGAACTTTAAGCTCAGAGTCATCTCTATTTTAGTGAATACGGCTGACCAAAAGCGACCAGTGAACTTCGAATCGTGAATGTTCATAATGTCACTTGGTAATCCGTGAAGCCTAAACATATACTCTATAACTACATGGTCTTTATCCAAATAAACATAGCTGATTTGATAAGATGATCAGTCATACCAAAATGCCACCATCCCATTTATTCATCCGGGGTAATCTTACCATGAACACAACCCTCTCCTATGGATTAGGTATATCCTAGAATCTGAGTTATGATTCACCAATTCCAACTCTCCAGATTCCCAAGACCATTAGAAATAGAAGAGTGTAATTTTATCATTAAGGCCGTGTTAGAAATCAATGGTGAACTTCATTGTTATTGTTTACGATGTACTTTTACTATTGCCAGTTGTAATTAGTTGTAGGCTAGTCTATTAGTCAACTTCTAGATTTTCTCTCTCTATCAGGGTTTATTGTGCACATGACATTCAATTATATAATAGTGATGGTGTGTTGCTCTTCCTCCTTGAAGTGATTGCTTATGATGAATTCATGCTATTGTTGATCAATGGTGAACTTCATTGTTATTGTTTACGATGTACTTTTACTATTGCCAGTTGAATTAGTTGTAGGCTAGTCTATTAGTCAACTTCTAGATTTTCTCTCTCTATCAGGGTTTATTGTGCACATGACATTCAATTATCTAATAGTGATGGTGTGTTGTTCTTCCTCCTTGAAGTGATTGCTTATGATGAATTCATGCTATTGTTGATCTAATTATTGACACATGTTGCCTTTCCACCCCACGTCAACTGCATTTCAACTACCCCTCAAATACGTTTTAAGAAAAACATGGACCAATGAAATTATGCAAAATGCGTTATGTCTATCATTGTTGACATTCTCTTTATTTTCTTTTTTGTAGCTTCAATTTCACTACATTTTTTGGGATTGGCACATGAATTCTGTATTTATATGGGAAACCTTTGAGGGTTGTCCTTTTCCATACATATTTAGGTGCACTTTTTACTAGACCCATATTTGGCATGAGACATGCCCTAACATGTTCTAGAAATACAATACTCAATATGCATTATTTAGGTAACTTGGCCTTTGAAAATCCAAGGATAAGACACAAAAAATTGTTTCATTTTACCACAGGAATAAATACTTGTGAGCTTATGAAGCTCTTCATTTTTGTGGCTCAAGAAGTCCGGGTGGTAGAGATGCAATTTAAAATTGAAAGAAGGGTACTTCTAGATCAACCTAAAGAAGAGGATGATGAAGGAACTTGCAAATTTTATTAAAGTAGATCAATATATTGGATGAGTTAATGATAAAGATTCATCTTTGTTAAAATGATGTGGTCATGACAAATTTTGACAAAGCCCTAGTCACATTTATAAGTAAATATGTTTTCCTTCCTCATACGATTTAAAGTTTATTAGTTTTTTTTATAGCCAATTTGAACATAGTTAAGTTTTTCAATTTTTTTAATTGAATCTTATTTTTCAAAATTTGAAAGAATTTATTGAATTTGTTGTTGAGTCACTATGCAAAGGAAAAGACCTTGTGTTTTCAGTTTGTAATTCAAATTTAATTAGTTTGGAAAGGAACAACTCATTTGCCCTCCTCATGGACCGCTACCTCACCATATGTGTCCCAACAGATCAGATCTACCTTGTCTTCCTTCCCAACCTCATCCACGTCCCCTAGCCGAGAGGAGGGAGATACATCTCTCTGATTTGCTACCAAACTACTGCTCGTGCCATGCGTGCACCTCCGTAGTACACCATTTCACCGCTTTTTGCCGCTCTTCGCATTGATGGTTGCCTCGCAAACCTGACTGCTGTGGGCCTCCACAACATGGAAGTACCCATCTTCCAGGACCTTGCCCTAGTTGAGCAAGCCTTTTCCACATTCGACACAAATCATTTCACCATAACCTATAAGGGGCATGACCACATGGTCACCCTTGATCCTGCACTAATTTCATTGGCGCTTACTTTTTCGCATTCCAACCACCTACCAGCCACCCGAACCCTCACCAAATTCGACATATCTGTCTTCTTCCGTCCCGATCATGATGACGTTAAGACAAAAACCAATGACGAATACTTGATTTTGCAAATCACATATCCAAATCTCTGTGACCCGATAGATTTTCTATGCGCCACAATCATTGTGAGTTCCCACTCTCCCCTCTGCGTGCCCAAGCAAGTCATCGTCATGACGACTATGATGGAAGGACCAAATACTGTCTACAATTGGGTCTTGTTTTTTGTAAAAGAGCTACATGATGCTTTAAGCGCCCCTCATGAATCACTTGTGGTGGCCTAATCATTGTCATTACCTACACTCACCGAGAAAGCCTAGAAGTCAAAACACCCACACCCTTCTCTCCATCTGCTAGCCTATTCTCACAAGATCCACTCTCACAATTGTTGACAGGCCAACAGTCACCCAACCTTCACCTCTTCACCTACACCATCTACGCCCATGCCCACACACACTAGCCTTATGCCACGCAACATGCAATACTCTTGCCCACAACCATATGCACCACGAGGACAACCACAAGCACCGTATAGCCCCCGTTATATGAGTCCAGTCCAAGTCCGTCGGAAATTGCCTAGACAACAATCACCTGCACAACAACAACGCTTGGCACTTCCAGGTCCAGGAGGATCTGCTCCACACAACAGGCCAAACCAACGGATTGACCCCACGTACAAGCCAATGTAGTGCAGAACACCTCCTATGACACCCCAGCTTATGAGTGTACTTATGATGATGGCAATCCTAACTCATACGTAGATGAGGCCTTTGTCTCCTATTCCAATGAGCAATATTATCTTGAGGAACAACCTATTCAAGTTGACCAAAATGGTTATGCCATTTTTCCTTCTGCACTTCAGAAGTGATGTTTTGTATGCGGAGAAACCACTCACTTTCAAAGTGAATGTAGACTTCGTTATGACTTTGTAGCTGAGTGTGCTGATTGTAATCCAGGAAAGTTTTTAGTTAATGTACTTCACAATAGATTAAAGGTTGCAAGTTAGTAGACTCACCCATGGATCTAGGATTCAAGCTATCAAAGGACATGTGCCCAAATACTAAAGCAGACCAGAAAGAAATGTGCAAATACTCTTATCAATCAATAATTGGGTCAATCACGTATGCCATGATCTGCACACGATCTGATCTTGTATACACAGTTAGCACACTATCACAGTAGATGTCAAATTTTGGCCTAATCTCTTTATAAAGCTACACAAAGTGTATTAAGATACATTCAAGCCACAAAGCACTATGATTTGTGTTATGATGGAAATACATAAAACATGCACTAATTCTAAATGCCTAAACTCAGATTGGGATAGAGATGTGGATACCGAAGAATCCACCTCTAGTAGCTTATATTTCTTTGTAGGAGGACCCATTTCATAGAACAGTCAAAAGCATAAATGAATTTCTTTGTCCTCTATTGCGTCTGAATATGTTGCAGCCACCCCTACAGTAAGGGAGATTATCTAGCTTAGAAGATTACTCCAAGATCTGGAATTTCGGCTTATCAGACCAACTATACTCCATTGCAACAATTAGAGCTGCATAACTATGTCTCTGAACCCATGAACTCACTCTAGAACTAAGCACGTTAAAGTTCAATTTCATTTTTTTAAAGAGAAAGTTCAGAGTAAAGATGTCAAATTAGTTTATTGTCACACCAATAGTATGTTGGCTAATATTCTGAAAAAACCATTGCCAAGAGAAAAACATGCTACCTTAGTTTAGTATGTTAAATTTTCATTCAGGTTCCTAGAAGTAAGCTTAAGGGGGAATGTTGGAGTTTATCTTATTCCTACTCGCCTAAATTCATCTTCTGAGTACTCCTCTACAATGTAAATCTCGCTCTCTACAACAATCTACAAAAACAAACTATTATTTGAGATAGTCAGCAGATTATCTACAAAAATACACAAAGATTTAAAGTAGAGAAACGAATTGACTCAGACACTCCACATTCGAATTCAAAGTCAAGTTGTCAAGAAAAACCATTGACATGGAATCAACTTGATTGATTATGTGCACTATTCACTGTCAACAGTTTGAAGAAGTGTCGACTGTCCAACTGTCGACACTATCGAACTATATTCACTATCGAACTATGGAACACTCAAACTGTCAAATGTCGAATGGTACCACTCGAAATGGAACCCTTCCTCTGTCGAATCAAATCCAAACTACATCATTGTTCGAACATGCTACTATATTATGTACAGTATATACTAAATTGTTTAGCATTATCTTGTAAACTCTACATTATGCCTAAACCCTTTGGCTAGCCACGGGCTTTAAAAAAATTTATATAAACAATAATTTAGAATAAGGCGATATTCAGATGAAGATGTGCTAAGAATCGATTTGCTAGTTTATGAAAGCAACTGTCACAGTCTAACCATCAAGTCAGAATTAACAAAATGTAAGGAGAGAGCACACACCAACCCCAAGAATCTTATATGCAGAGTGTATTCACAAGAGAGAAAGTAGAGTACATATAGATAGTCTAACTTTTGGGGGGTATCACTGCATGGCAATTCGGTCCCCATTCTAGGACGTGTGTCCCGATTCACTATCTACTCATTGACGTGTACAATATAAATAGAGCAACAGATCAAACTTGCTAAAATATAGTAGTAATAGTCAAATGTGCAGATAAAGTAGACTTATCTATTCTGACACTCTCCCTTAAGTCCTAGTTTATCTTACATACAAATAACTTTTCTCTAAAAAGATCAAATTTATCAACAATTAATGGCTTAATAAATATGTCTGCTAGCTAGTCTTCTGTCTATTTCACTAGATAGTAGCTTTTCTCTAATGAAATGATATTTAACTTCTATGTGCTTTGTGCATGCATGAAAGACAAGATTCTTCGCTAGTTGGATGGTGCTCTGGCTATCACACTTGATCGTAGTGGGCTTACTTTGTGGGATGCCAATATCTTCTAACATTCTTCTCAACATTATTACTTCTTGTGTGGTTGAGCATAACACTTTGTATTCGACTTTTGTTGTGGATAAGACAATTGCTTCCTGTTTCTTACTAGACCAAGAAAATGCACCATTACCAAAGTGAAAGAATGACTTGTGGTAGATTTTCCAACATCAACACAACCTACCCAATCTGAATCAACATAGTACTATAATATTGGCATATCAAACCGCCCATCATACATAAGACCATAAGTAGCTGTACCTCTCACATAGCAAAGAATTTTCTTCATGGCCTTCCAATGCTTCTATCTAGGCATAACTGTAAATTGACTTACATGGCTAACATTGTAACTTATGTCAGGATGAGTAGTGGTAAGGTAAATAAGGCAACCAACCAATTGGCAAAATGGTGTAGCATCTAGCAACTTACTTGCATCCTCAAGAGATAGTTTCTTACCGACCTCCACAGGTGTAAAAACTGGCTTGCTATCACACATTCTAAAATGCTCCAAAATTTCTCTTACATACTTAATCTGTGTAAGTGCAATGCCATCATGTCCTTGCCTATCATCTACTCCCAAAAAATAGTGCATCAAACCAAGATCAGTCATATCAAAACTAGAAGATAGGTCTTTCTTGATTGTACTAATCAAACACTCATCATTACCTATGATAATGAAATCGTCTACATACAATATGATCAAGGTGATGCTAGAATCACATGAAAAGTAGTAGAGATTAGAATCTGAGGAAGTACGTACCAACCCTCTAAATAGGAGGTACTCGTCAATGTGACTTTACCAAGCATGAGGTGCTTCTTTCAATCCATATAAGACTTTCTTCAGGTTGCATACCTATGTGCATATAAACTGGACTTATCTATTCTGACAAGATGCATAATTTAGAGTTTGAAACAAGAACTCGATTGTATCAGATTATCCAATTTCTCATAATCAAAGATCTTGAGAGAGTGAGAGTAATTCAAGAAGTAAAGATATTGTTTCAATCTGTATCAAGCATAGTAGGATCACAACGCATAGTGCATAGTACTGTGAACCATTTTTGAGCATAGGATTCACCCCATTCGTGATCTGATCGACAACAACTAATATACATATTCTTTGCTTTCTTCATGTGCATTAGCATTGTCGAATGCTCTATGATTTGTTTCTCTTTTTATTACTGATACTCACTCCTACGCCTAAATATAATATTTGATTCAAAGAGTGCATGGTTGTCACAGACACCTAATTGTTTTGCTCTCTTCATGGTTGTCTAAGACACCTACAAAGATAGTCTAACAGTCAAAAGATCGATCTGAGTAATACTCTGAATTCGATAGTTCGATTCGTTTGGTAAGAACTCTTACGGCCTACAAGGACTGTAGAGTTCAAGTCTAGCATTCTAGCTAAATTCGAGGCCAAATTGGGTAACAAATATCACTCAATGGGTTTTATATGTAAGTTTTCCTATCTACACACATGTAATTAATAATGTTAGAGGTTGGACAATATGAAGGAACAAAATTGGGTAAGTTGAGAAAAGGTATGGATCCAATCAATCTTCAAAAAAAGACACTAAGCACATATAGATTAGTCAATTTTCTTAAACATGTTTCCACATCAAATAACATCATAAAAAAGCAAGCCATCGGACAAAAAAAAATGGTCACCTTCAAACATATTGGCCGCATAAAAAGCAAAAACCAAAAATTCAAAAAAAAAATTATGATACAAGACCTACTCTTGACAGCTCATATCTTAAATCTTCCTTTGGAACACCTCCCAGACACATCATTATTCATTTGATCTAAAGCTTGAAATGGTGAATATGTAGCTACTAGAAAGTAATAATTTGTACGTACGAATTACTGAGTAGTAGTATAATGAGCAGGCTTTGGGGTGATATGTGTTTTTGAAACTTGTAATCATTAATGTGTTGGGGTGATAGGTCTTCTTCAAAAGCTAAAACTTTCAAATGTCGAACATCCCAAAATAGAAAAGATAATTATAAATAAATGCTTAAGAACATATCAATTTATGAAGTTTGAGATTCAAAATTAAAAAGAAAGAAAATAGAAAAATGCAATTTCAAAGTTCAATGCTAATATGTTGAGAGCATCGTCCACGTAAGATGACTAGCAAGTCGCAAAGCTAGAAGGCTATAATTGAGTGCAATTGTGACGAGCTAGAATCTAGACTTGAGGTATGCATGCTAGGCCATGGGGCCTGGAGATTGGTCCTAGCCTCTAGGTCTAGTTGCTATTATAGGGGGCTACCCTTTATTATTTTGGTTTATACTATAAAGCATATTTATTTTTTAAAGCCTACAAAATTTTCATGAAAGATATTAGAAACATACAAAAACTTGGTAGGCTAAAAACTTAAGATCAACTTGACTTAGTAGGCTTAAAAAACTTACAAATTATATTGAACGGGTGAATTGTAATTTTAAAGAATGTATTTATGAGGCTTTGGAGGTTTTTTATTTGATGTAGAAGACTTTATAGTCAACAACAAGAGTTAGAGAGTTTTAAAATTTGAATTTTGGTATATAGGATTAATTGGTCTCAGTAAAATGATTTATGAAATCATAGAAAATTTTGATATTATGTTGCATGCATTCTAGTTATGTTTAGTGGAGTTCAAAATTTGCACAATCTTTGGATAATATGATCCATAAGATGCCTACAAGTCAGCCGAAAGGCTATCCATAAACAATGACAACTATCATTCCACCTTTAACATTCTTCTTCATGTTTCCCATAAAGGAGGGCAAGGTTTCAAGGAAAAAAGTGACACTACTAAATTTCTTAGAATTTGGACATCAAAGATTTATAGCTAGGGTAATTTGATTTCATCATTACAACCATCATACAGTTTAATGTTTGAAAGATTATACCCTGGCATGAGTCTTGAGATATGAAATTTTGAAGTCAACATTTTTGATGAAAAAAGACAACACTTTGAAAATTTGGATTCAAAGGTCATTTCCACGAAGGTTTTATTAGCACTCATGACAAAGATTCAAACCAAACTATAGTAGTATTCCATTATATGTAGTGTGGGGACACTCCATAGTGCAACCTGCAATTATATCCATGGAAGAGCATATTGTCAATTGTGACCGAGGGTGCAAGCAACAATGATAATGTATTGTGGATTGTGATTGATTGAGGGTACAACAATGATAGTTATGGATGAGTGTATTCTCAATTGTGATTGATTGAGGGTGAAGACAAGGTGACTCTCATCTAACTATTGAGCATGATTAAAAATTGAAATCATAATATTCCACTCTCATCCAAGAGTGGAGAAGACAACATCATGGTGAAAAAATATTCTTAGGCCATGGAGAAGACTTTGCTTGTGGTCTCTAAGGAATATATGAAGCTCCTTATAGCTACAACCTCCTCTCAAATTTACACTAAAACACCGTGACAATCCTTTACTTTATAAGTTATTAACAAAATTCATCAAGTAAGAATCTGACAACAGATTAAGTAGCAGGTTAAGAAAAACGAACACATTTGTTTCAAAAGGTCAAAACACTGACATCCCTTTCAGTAACTTTGAAAAGCCTCCTACTTTAAATTCAATAGGTGAATTGTCAATTTTAAAAAAATGATCTCGTAAGGCTTTGTAGGTCGTTCAAGAGTAACTGGGAACGATGAGAGCAGTACATTGATGTGAGCACTGAGCGTACTTGAATATAAATCTGTCTATTTATGAATTGTGATTCAGATTAATTATATAGATATCTGTCTATTCATGAATTATGATTCATGAATCGCGGCGGGGCAGACAAGCTCAAAGATGGGTAGAAGTTTGAGTGGAATATGGGCGGTGCTGAGTCAGGAGGTTGAAGAATAAATCGTGATCATGGAGGTTGAAAGCTGATCCCAGTGCTGTTGTGGGCACTTACATAACAGGCCTTTTCTCCTGTCTTAGTGCGCTCCATAGTCAATACAAGTCAAACTTTTTCTACTCCGAAAACAACAGGCGGCCAGCTCAGCTGTGGCCTTTCCTTGCGGCCCAACTGCACCAGATCAGATGCTGAGGCCAAAAAAAAAGATGTGATACCTGCTTTGGACATGGCGTGGGATGCGAGCACCCTGTAGCAGGAACAGGGAGGCTGGATCTACGCAGATTCTGAAAACGTGCAAAGCTGCTGGTTCGTAAGGCCGCTGAGGGGCGCTCTAAACCGGGAAAAATAACTGACGATTTGCTCCTCATCATCGCTGTCCCTGATCTCCGTGTGCGATAATTCTCTAACAACTCTACAATTCTAGTGCGTCATCGTTACTCTTAGTAGCTCAATCATCATGATGCTAAGCATCGCATCAGTCAGTATAGGCAATTGATTTGTTTAGTCCATCTTTCTGAAGCCAATCGCGCAGATCGAAATCCACATGTCTGAATTCCTTCTATTTTCTACCTGCAGCTGCAAACTAAAACTAATAATAATCCATGCTTTCTGCTTGCAATGCAATGCAGACTTTGACGATCCATCCTGAAAGTATCCCTGTCCAGGCAGGTATAGGCTTGTGGCCAACTCTATCACACACAACCCACAAAAGAGCCACTTACCAATGCTCTCATTTGTATGCTCAATGCTCTCATAAACAATGCTCTCATTTGTTTACGGGATTATGTTTTTGGCTGCCCAGACCACCACCTCATAGTAGGCGAAAGCTTTGAAAAAAACACGAGTGGGTGAGTGTGGGCCAGATTGGTGCTGCTTCTTATTCTTAGATAGGAGGGTTTGGGTCTTCCATATGCTATTGTGGACATCAAACATGTGAGGCCATGGGGTCCTTAAGGGCTTATTTCAACACCCAATCACCTATGTCCCATGGACACTTGGAGGATACAAAGTTTGGATAGCAACTTAAGAACTACACCAACTATGGCTCGAATCTCGGAATAGAAGCATATGTGGAGCTTACTTCGAAATGGCTATGGCACCTAGTGTGAGATAGAGGCAAACATAGAGCTTAGTTCGAATGGGTATGACACCTTGTGTGAGAGAGAGGCATAGCTAAAACTTACTCTTGAGCTTATTCTGAATTGGTTATGACACCTTGTGTGAAACAAAAAGAATACATGGAGCATGCCCTGATTGAATTTGCTATGACACCTTGTAAATGCTATACACATCTACAAGTAGTTATTGAGGCATCTCAAGAAACACAACAAAGGACTACCTCTAGGCTACTGCTTGTGAGACAAGGCAACCTCTAAAGCAGAATAGACTACATGCCTACGTTAAATTTAGTAAAAAATGGGAAGAGCCCATTGGAGCTCAATAGAGTAAACAATTAATTTGTAATAGCCGAAAGGTTACCTTAGTGGATAAAGTAGTACTACAGATTGTAGTCTATAGATGCTTGTGTACGGTTTTCAGCCTAGATCTCCGAGACAAACAAATCTATCAAGATTGAATGGTTGTTATTTTCTTGCATGGGATGTTAGGATCAATAGAGCACTTAACTCAAGTGAGTATTTGTCATTTTTTTGTTGATGGATCTCCTAGAGATTCTAGTAGGATGATTTGTTATACCTTAGTTTTTTCTTAAATTTGTACCAAGAAGCATTTATGATAGGTCCACAAGAAATTGTGGATAGTCTTGGACTATAATTGTGTTGTTTCTTCAACTTTTGAATGTTGATCTCCAATGTAAGGTGATAACTCACCCACAGGTTCATGTAAGTTGAGTTTACATGAAGGTGATGTTATTAGATTGGAGTGAATCATATCTAATAGGAAAATTTATCGCTTATTTGCTCGTTCTGAAGACAGAACTTGTTTAAGGGAGGAAAAATGTTACGCCCATGTCCAGTATGTGGGATTCAAAATAATTCCTAACATAGATAACCGATTACTCCATATTATAAGGTTATTAGTTATGTCTCATCATTCCAAACTTGGCCGGTAATGTAATTAATAATCTTATGAGGGCCCAGACCCATAAATGGACATAGGAGCACTTGCATGGTGTTCGATTGCTATAATACAAGAATAGGAGGTCAATTGCTTATATTTGGGTTGCATGGGATCCTAAGAGAAATATTCTCTCCCCAAAGGATACTGTATATACTCGTGGAACTCGTTTATCTCCCCATTGGAGTATCTGATTCATGAAGCCAGGATCTCCTTCTCTCTTGTATTCATTCACCTTGGCATGGGGGTGAAGTGGTTAGGTTATTGACTAGCCATTTCCAATTGGTTGGATGGTTTGGCTCCACAGGTGTCTTTTTGGTTGCATGCAATAGGATCTAGTCCTTAAAATTAAAACTTTTCTATAGGCTCAATTTGGAGGTTTTGCTAATGATGGCGTCATCAATTCTAGAGGGAGTTGGAGTGGTTTTTATCTCAAATCAAGCATTTTCAATTTAGAAAATGGACCTTTGTGATCCTAAACTCATTTTAGGTCAAATCACATGGAATAGGCCATTTATTTTATTCTACTTATTGGAAGTTGGAGAAAAAAATTGGACATGGTTGTGAAAGAAGCATTCTATTAGAATCTGTATCAAGATTCTAGCTTATGCATATAGCTTGTGATTATTTTCAATAGTATGTGTTTTGATGAAATCATAAAAGTTGGATAGTATATCTTGTGATAAAGGATCTAATATTTTCAAGAATGTGTTTCAATTTTGGTTGATTTCAAAAATTCATTCTATTGTAATTTGATCAATTGTGATGAATAGCCAATCAATTCTATGTGCTAGATTTGCTATTTTTTTGGAGAGAAAGAGAGGATAGATAGGTTCCATATCTTTGTGATTTCTTCTTGACATCATTTGTTGAGGATCCAAGAGAGTGCTAAGTGCATTGGAACAAGTTTGAAGATTTTAATCAATCATTCCAACATGGCTACAAATGGAGGCTTTATGTTGAAGAGCAATAATAGGCTTACCTCAAGCAACTATTCAACTTGGAAGGTGAGAATGGAGTCTCTCCTTGAGATGAATGAGTTGATGGACATTGTTGTAAGTGTGGAGGAGAGACGTTTGGCACCTCAAGAACAATTGAGATATAATAGGAGGGAAAATAAAGCTCTTCATGTTATAAAGATGAATGTGACTAATGAAGTTGGTAAGTGCACTACAACTAGAGAGACTTGGGAAACCTTGAAGAAGGTTGTAAGAGAAATTTTGGAGCATTTCAAAATGTGTGATAGCAAGCCACTGTTTACACTTGTGGAGGGCGGTAAGAAACTATCTCTTGAGGATGCGAGTAAGTTGCTAGATGCTACACTATTTTGCCAATTGGTTGGTTGCCTTATTCACCTTACCACTACTCATCCTGACATAAGTTACAATGTTAGCCGTGTAAGTCAATTTACAGTTCTGCCTAGAGATAAGCATTGGAAGGCCGTGAAGAGAATTCTTTGCTATGACAGAGCTCTAGACTGTAGACCACAGGGCGAATGGGACCACCATGCTCCCCATGCAACTAGATCTCTCGGCCTTTATGCTGAAAGCTAAGGGTGTTCTCCTAATAATTTCTGTGGAGGGAAGGTCCTAAGCTGTAGAGCCAGTCTCTCCCGAGAACAATGTATGTGCGATCCAGGTGCATTATCTAAAAGTTTATTTCATCTTGATACCCATGTATACCAAGATTTAGATTACTTACCATAGTTTCCCAAACTTTCTTATCTTCACCCTTAGCTAATGAAACTATGTACCTATGCTGACTAGGTACTTCTGGAAGTCTAAGTTTTTTAACTAGGGTGTAGTTGATGAAAATATGGGTCGCCCCATCATCAACCATAACTCTGATTGACTGGTCACCAACTTTCACATGCATACATACTAGGTCATGCGGCCCAAAGCTGAAGGGTCTCGCTAGCATTGCAGAGGTCAGCTAGCAACAGTGTTCATGGTCTTCATGATACACTTTGATCTCGGAAGCTGCGGAGTCAATATGGAAACTTACGGTCTGAACAAGATGAACTTGTTTTTTATCTTTCTTATCTTGATATATTCTCTCCCACAATCTGTGCATAGGGTCTTGAGGTTTTGACCAATTTGTGTCTTAACAAATCACTTGAATTCTTTGAAACAATTGAATCACTCAGACTTTTTCTTGATGAACATTGTCTTGGTGAATCTCAAATAATCATCGATAAAAGTGATAAAATATAGTGCGAAACCTAGAGAGGGTGTGCTCACTGGGGCCACACAAATCGCTATGTATCAATTAAGAATGGACTTAGCTCTAGTGACTTGTCCCTTTGGAGATCTAGTTCTAGGTTGCTTTCCTAGTAACATCTCACAGACAGTTCGAGTGTATGTGGAGGCAACATTTATGCTCAAGTCCTTGACCTTACTATTGTGATGCATGTACAAGATAGATCTCATGTTTAAATGTTCTAATCTCTGATACCATGATTAGGCATTTGAATTACTCACATTTGTAGCAAGTGCAAAATCATGACTCAAGATATACAAATTACCTTCTTTGTTTGCAAAGAGGATATTATTAGATTCTTCATCCAAGATGGTACATTAGCTAGAGGTAAAAAAAAGCCCTATAGCCTTGATCTATGATCTTGTCAATAGAAAATAAAGTCTTTGTTAATTTGGGCACATAAAGTATAACATCAAATAATCTAGAACCACCATCTAAAATTTTAAGGGAATTGATCTTTGGCCTTTGATCTTTTGTGAACTTGAATCACCGAAGTATATTACTAATGATGTGGGTTCTTTGAATAGGTAGGACTCATGTGTTGAGAATTAGCTAACCATTGATGGGTATCTCTACTTCGTTGATTTTGTACCATCAGCACATCGGATCATCGTGAGAATTTCTAGTAGAATCAAAAATTCATTCATGTTACTGCTGCATTGTGCTTGATAACTAGATAGTCCTTGATGTCGTGATTGGTTTTCTTTTAGTACTTGCTAAAGATTTTGGTTTTTCTCTTTCGTTGTTGTTGATTGTGTTGTTGTTGCTAGTTCAAATTGGTTTGCTTAGATTTCGTCTTCTTGTCTTTTAGATTATTCTTCCTCTAGGACTGTTGCTTATTTGAATATAGGGTGAATGTCTTGGTATTCAATGAAGATAAAAAAATTTCTTCTTCTTTATTCCTGCAATAAACTTGTTGTCAGCTTCTGTAGAGATGTTGAAAATTGTCACTTCTCACTTGACATTGGTTTGTGTAAATATTGATCAAACATTAGAATAATGTGATGATCTGATTTCACACGTGTGGAGCCTGTTCCCATGTGTGAAAGGATGTACTTTCATGCTTGTATATATCTAAATTGATTTTGTATCAATCTAGTTAGTGTGAACATGATATGACTAGTTTTTAGTCAAGTTGACTAGTCACCTAGAAATTAGCTTTTCCTTGCATGTGCATGAGTAAATGCTCCCACATGGCAAGTGGATGTTCACACGTGTGTATAGAGTATTAGAAGATAAGAGTTGACCATTTCCCTTAGATCCTATTTTGTAGAGAATATTCCTATATTCTAGGAGACGAGCTTTTTGGATTTTAGCCATATTCTAGAAGGTCAACTATTGGATAAGGATCAAGGATGAATCAAATGGATAGATCTGAGTGATGTGGCACTATTCACATGTGTGAAGACCTGCTGGATTGTACCAGACTCATGGATGTACTTGATCCATAAAAGGATCATCATTTTGCTAAGAAAATTGATGAGACTTTTGCATTCTATACTTTTGTGAGATTCTAGTCATTTGTCTTGTGATTTCTATGAATGATTGCTATCTAGGATGATTGTACTTGTTGTTTCAGGTGCAGGCCGTACTGTGGACAATACTCCACACGTTTGAGTCTGCTCTCACTAATTAATGATGTGTTGATCCATTGCTCTTGCTTAAATCCAAGTGTAGTGAATCTAGATCAAGATCTAATGTGTAGAACTTGATAGATCCATTCATTAAGCAACCAATAACTCTCTATGATTGTAAAGTACAATCATTATTGTCCTAAAAACTGTAAAATTTATCAGAGACAACTCAGGAGTATTGCTCAAGAGCAATACTGGATTGTTGCAAGAAGGAGAAATATTAGATAGAAGAGACATATTAGCATCTTCATTCAACACTGGCGAACCTACTGTAGCTAATTGGTTAGGCAGGTCGTTGATTGAAGTTCCTTCACTCATCTTGAGCGATAGAAATTTTTTTCTCAAAAATTGATGAGTCGAGAAATCTATTGTTTTGTATAAATCAGTCAGAAATTTTCCATGCTTCTTTCGAAGTAAAACAATCTGCTACATGAGATATTTGAGAATCTTTTAGATTCAAAGATACAATGGCTAATGCTTTGCCATCCTTTGCTTCTCAGGCAATCATCAGGTCTGGTTCGTCCGGATTGGCTATCGAGCCGTCCATTTCGAGTGGAATCATTCAACATGTGATAGCTCGGGTGTTCGACAGTTCGATAGTGTCGATAGTTCAAAGAAGTGTCGACAGTTGGACAGTCAATGACTGTTGAGAGTGAACATTGCACAAAATCGATCTTGTTGATTCGATGTTGATGGTTTTTCTTGACAACTTGAGGTCGAACTTGAATGTGAAGTGTCGGAGTCGATTCGTTGCTCTGCTTTGAATCTCTATGTATTTTTGCAGACTGTTTGACAATGCTTGTAAATCTGCAAACTGTCTCAAATAATAGTTTATTTTTGCAGACTATTATAGAGATTGAGTATTTACACTGTAGAGGAGGACTTAGAAGATGAATTTAGGTGAGCAGGAGTAAGATTTAACTCCAACAACCCACCCATTGAATGCCAAGAAACTTATATAAGAGCAAGACCAACTAATAAACATATTAGTAACTCATTTCAAATGTAAATTGTATTCATGTCGAACAAGCTGATCATTGCACCATTTCCTGCTCCATATGGTCTATCTCATAACTTCTGAATACTAGTCAAAATTATGTTCTTGTTCATGAAGCTCTTATTATTTCCTTGCCACAAGTGATGCTTATGTATATTATATGAATCTTATGTGTTCGAGAATCAATTTTGGTGACCTTTTCATTAGTGAAAAAAAGTTTGTACCAGCACGATACTTATTCAAAGACAAATCATATATCAAATAATATATCTATATTTTGAGCCTTACATTGCTTATTGTGCAAGATAAATAACAATGTTGGGAGTAATATCCTAATGCAAAGCGGTAGCCATGAAAATAGTTGGTAGAGTCACCCATTGTAATCGAGTTGGATAAGAGTATGAAGCTTGAAACTTGGTCTATGCGTGAATGTGGCATGCTTATACGTTGACCACTTCATATATATGCAGTTTATGCTTAAGTCCTTGTAAACATTGTGAATACTCCTATATGGTAGTCACCCTCCTTGTTGAATGTGCTTTACAAGATGAAAAAAAACTAGTTGGTAGATATAACTTTTCTCTTTGTAATCTACTACAATCTCAAAGCAAAAAAAAATACTGTAATATTTAGCAATTGATTTGATATTATAAAGTTTTAAAGTCCTCAATTTGATGTTATAAAGTGGAAAGTGCTCAAACTCAACAAATAAGTACATTGTAATGACCTTAAACATTGTGATCAATCTTCTTCATTGTACTTTGAAGATGACAAGTATTTTGAATCAAATCTACTTGACCTTGAACACTACACTATGCTAAATTAATGATTATGATGTATTTATCAATGTGCAATAGAAGATATTAATAATGTAATAACTAAATTACAAAGACATATATCATTCTAGATTCAAGTGCTATGTTGACGCTCCATGTGACATCATCAATGCTCCAATTACTCAATGAGCTACTAGTGAACAATTAAAATATGACACAATAGGTCAAAGACAAAGCTACTATGTAAATACGTCTATTATGGCTCTCTCTAAGTATACTGTTGCTTGAGTTGCATACTGTGATTCACGTCAAGGTTTGATGATGAAATACTTTTATTATCATTCATGTAGTATTTTGTTCTAGGAAAAGTTTATGTTATCCCGTTAGCAAAATTTTTACATCAATGTCTATGTGTCACTTGACACATTTACTTCACATTGTCTAATATTTAACAAATATATGACGTGCAACATAAATCTTAACAATATTTATTTCCAATGAAAAAATTAAAATGTCACAAACACAAACTTCACGTAGTGATTTCATGTAAGTTCATTACTTTGCCCAATAAATGGATGGGTATGAAAACAAGGAAAATAAGTGCATTTGTTAGCATACTGCCAATCAATCATAAATCTCATTAGCAATATCTAGAAACATAAAAATAAAATAAAAATAGACAAGCAACATGTACAAATGCAAATTATGAAAGGGCAATCAAATCCTCATTCATTGCATACACTTCTTAGAGTGAGTATAAAAAACATGAATGAATTTCGATTGACCAAGTTTAAGGACTTGGAGTATGTGCACTTATCAAAGATTTTGTTGATATGTTGAATGACTTCCTTGCACGATCATATTTGTCTAAATAATGCCCAATATAGTAATGAATACCTAATGTATATGGAACATGCTTGCTTACCATTGCACCAGCTGTAAACTTTCTTTTGAGTAAGAAATGTTAGGCATCCAATAACCAAATTTGCAATATATGAAATCTATGGGACATCAAAGTAAGTATTGACTATAGTCAAGCAACTAGGCTAAGTAAACGTGTGGTGCAACAATTTGGAGAAATTATTCTTAACATAACAATGATGATACATTTGATAATGTCTCCACTTCAAACTACCACAAACATCCACACATATGGAGATTAGAGGTTTCAACACAAATCAAGCTAAGCATGTTCCAATAACATTAAAGAAATGTGGAAAATTTCAATTGTTGCATCAATGTTAAAGCTTAGATGTAGGAAAAAGAGGTTAAACACAATTTTATGCCTACCCTTTTTGCTTTATGACCATATAGGTAAGATATTTTTTTCCCATAAAACAATGTCTTTTTCCCCTTTTTCGACAATAGGACAACTTGAAGGAGCATTGTCTTAGTATAACTTGTAAAAATTCTCTAGTTTTCCATAAAGTATTTTCTCAAGAAAAGATAAAAGGTACATGTAATATTTATGTAGCACTTGCCACTATGAAGGATTAACAAGCTCACAATCTAGACATTGAAACAATGAAATCAAATACTCAATCAAGTACTTGATTTCTTTATTAAAAATATAACATTTTGAATGTTGGGACCAAAAGGATGCATTCACCTGCAACAGGTGGGTTGTCATGACATATGGTCATCAAAAGCTTGATGGAGTGAACTGGGATGTATGCTTAAAGCTACACATGAAAGTGGAGACCATTGTAAGATTGGTATAAATGTCACATTAGTGGAATCAAAGAAAACTGGAGTGCTACAACACTAGAGTGCTTATCTTTCCCATAACACATTATGGCCTTATGCTAGTATATAGATATTGTCAACTTATTTATTGTTCCAATCGACTAGAAAATCTAAAAGAATACACTTTACTATTTAAAATGATTGATATGCCTTAGGATTTGATGAAGTATAATTCAATTTGAAGATGCAACATAACAATCTAAGCTTTCAGCATTTTGCAATAATAGTGATATTCATGTCCAATCACTAAAATTTCCATCTAAAACTTGTTCTTAAATCATGGCAAGAAAGAAACCCGCAAAATGCCAAGGCCCACCTGATACAATCAAGTTCTTACTTGAACTCTAATTCTTGTAGCATTTGTTGTATATATATATGTATATATATATATATATATATATATATACAAAGTTACAAAGATTGTGTCTACACCTGCTCTTGTGAACATGTGATAGGCACGATGTAGTGTTTACAAGATCACGCTAAATTGTTTAGTGTAAACTATACAATCTATAGACATGATAACGAGCAGTTATTGTATATACTAGCATGTTCAAAGGAAGAGCTCCATTTTGAGTGGTACGATCATTCGACATTCGATAGTTCAGTCGTGTCGATACTTCCAACAATGCCAATAGCGGACAATCGACAATGTCGATTGCTGATAGTGCCGAGAGTGACAACACTAAAGAGAGTGCCGATAGTGCCAATCATGTTGGTTTGATACCGTTGGCTCTTTGCTTCGAATATCTATGTATTTCTACAGACTGTTCAAATATGCATGTAAAAACTGCAGATTGTCTCAAATAATAGTTCATTTCTGCAGACTATTGTAGAGAGTGAGTATTTACAGTAAACAGGAGTACTCAAAAGATAGAACTAGGTGATTAGGAGTAAGATTAAACTCCAACAGTCCCCCTTAAGCTTACTACTAAGAACCTGAATGAAAAATTAACATACTACCTAAGGTAGCATGTTTTTCCTTAGAAATGGCTTTGTTAGAATATCAGCCAACATACTATCTGTATGAAAGTAACTTAATTCGACATGCTTATTCTAAACTTTTTCTTTTAGAAAATGAAATTGAATTTCAATATGTTTAGTTCTGGAGTGAGTTCGTGGGTTCAGAGAAAGAGCTATATAGCTCTGATTGTTGCCATAGAGTATTGTCGGTCTGATTTGTTGAAATTTTAGATTATGCAATAATCTTTTATTACTAATCTTCAAGAATCTAAGAGCTCAAGAAACTAGTTATTTGGAGATAGGTCCCTCCACCAAGAAGATTAGTAACAAAAAGCTATAATTCCATATCAAAAATTGTGAAATAGAAGCACTAACTCCACCTTTCGCTAAAGAGGTCGAGTTTGGACTATTTTTTCTTAGCTTTTTGGTGGTGAGACATTGTTTTTTCTTCTTGGTGGTGGAATAACCTCCAACTAAGTGGTTTATATGACTTTCACTCATTCTATGGTTAGGAATACGTAATATGGGCTTGTTCCATAGCCATATTTGTTGCTTACTTGTTTAATAGTTTCCTATCAGTTTTCAGTGATGGTCCTATATGCTTGGCTTATCTCATACAATATTGTATGTGGATGATTTTGATGAGCACATAGACTATTGTGAATCTATTAGGTAGTGTTTTAATGATTGAATGAAATTTATGCCATAATGGTAGGCTTTGCATCATTGATTTATAACCAAAAATGTCAAATTTTGATCATAAACACAATATTAAGCTTGTAACGATGATTTCTCTAACATACATTCATTTAAACACAATTTGATGGATTCATAACAACATGTATATGTTGTTGATCAAAGGCTTCTACTTGGTTGGGTGGTTTGGCTCCACAGTGTCCTTTCGACTGCCCTTGTAAGCAATAATTTTGGGCAATGGGCTTTTTCAAGTTATGTACTAATCAAATAGCTGATTCAGTTTATAGTTTATTTACTTCGGGCATGGACTTTAAATCCTCTATTGGAACTAATATGACATATTTTGTTCTTAGGTTCAATGTGGACTTCACCCCCGAGCGATTGGGTGCGAATACCTAACAAGAGAGAAGAAGATTGGTTAACCAAAAGTTGAACATCAAGAACGAGAAACGTGAGCCATTACTAGGGTATATATAATTGCCTTAGGAGTGCCAACACATGTGCCCATGCAACGCAATTGCATGCCAAACCTAATTTGAGCGACAACTAATGTCCCTCATCATTCATCTAACCATTCCACATGTCATGTACTGTAGGCCCTCTCAAGGTTAGTAATTACCAAATTGGCCTTGTCTGAAATATTGCGACGTAATTAATTAACTCGACATTGGAGGCCCATAAGCCATTGTCTAAGGTAATTCCAAATCCTTGATAACTGCACATGGCAATAACAATATACTTATAATGATTACATGCTCTTTTCTTCTGCTTTTTTTCTAAGAATGATAATATTGGAACAATTTTTATATTATAGTTACAAAAGGAATAGAAAATATGATCACAAATTTCAAAGGTGAGATGGATCTACATGATAAAGAAATTAGGACTTATGAGAAGTGGATATAGAAATTTGGCTCCTGGAGGAGTTAGTCAAGTGAAGAGTCCCTTGCTTGCATAGTTAAGTAAAGAGTCCCTTACTTGCATGTGCTATTGTTTTATTATATTTGTTATCATTGAGTTGGGCCTTTTTTCACTGCAAAGTCTATCATATGCATTCTTTGAATCCATTAGATTATTGACACACATGTTTTTTGACTGTTGTTTTTTGGATGTTAGATGGTAAAATGTGGCATGGTACCATCATGTACTAACTTCAAAGAGTGTGTATGGGCTTACAAGCTTATTAATTACATTTTTGGCACTTGCAAATATCATATAGGAAATCAACAACCTTCTGGATCTTAATAGATTTCGGCTCCACATTAATAGGAGAACTAGGTTGAAAACTGTACATAAGCATAAAAGGACTGTAACCTATAGCATATTACTTTCTACTGTTTTATGCAAACTCAATTAGAGGAAGGTAATCTTCCCAATGAGGTTGTTTGTGAGAAACATATGTCCTCAACATATCTTCCATAGTATGATTAGTCCTTCCCGTCTGGCCATCTGATTCGGGATGATCAGAAGAACTAAAACTAAGAGAAGTTTTCAGTTTATGGAATATTGTTGACCAAAAGTGACCTGTGAACTCAGGATCTCTATCACTAACAATGTCACTCGACAGTCCATACTGACAAAATTTCCAAAATTCACACGTGTGGGGATAATCCACAAGTATGATTGATCTTATTAAGCTTTATGATTAGCACAATAACCTGATTCTAGATTGAATAGCAAGATCTAGTATAGAATTTATGGCTTAACCACAATCTAGCATGCTAAGAATCAGAGAATGATACCATTGAATCATATTAATGCTATTTCTAAGTCTACAATCTATATGCAAGTTGTATTCAACCAACTAGATATGACAAATCCATATAGCTCGAGTTCTATCTAGGCCAAATTTGGCATTTACATTTATGAAACAACATACTTGCATAGTACAAAGTTTGCAGCAAGCCTAAAGTCAAGATACATTGGTTTTCAATTTCAACACTCCTCCTAAAAACAATCTATGTTGACTTGAATGTGGATCTTGGTATTACTCCAAGATTGGCACTATGCTTGATGAAGGAACTCTTGCTCAAAGGTTTGGTGAGCAAATCTGCAATACAAGATGATGTGTCAATGTGCTCCAAGTAGGTTTCCCCTCCAATGAGCTTCTCTCATTCTAATTGATACCATCTTTGCCACTGGAGCAAAAGTCTCCTCATAATCAAGTCCATAAACCTGAGCAAAGCCTTTAGCACAAAGTCTAGTCTTGTACCTGTTGATTGTGCCATCTTGATTATACTTGACTCAAAAAACCCACTTGCAACCAATGGTGTGCTTGTTGGATGGAAGATCCACAAGCTCCCATGTCTTGTTGGTCATCAAAGCATCATATTCCTCCTTCATGGCAAGATACAATTCCTTCGAATTCAGTGCATCATATACATCCTTTGGCTCCTCATGTGAAATAAAATAAGCACAATTAGTGGAGTTGATTTCCACTTGCTTGCCTCTATCTTCATAAGTAAGCCTTCTAGGCTCGGATCTTTCTCTTTAAGATCTCCTTGGTGAAAAAATTCGAGGCGACTCCTCCTCAATTCTTGGTCCCATCTCTCCATGATAGTCTTCAATGGTGATGATTGGAGTATCTTTTTGAGAATCTTTGAACTTGGCCTCCTCAAGAATGTTTTTTTTATCCTCATGGAATATAACATCCCTACTCTCAATTGTAGTTGAGGTAGAGGGAACATAGATTCTATAAGCATTCTTGTTGGATGAATATCCAACCATGGTCCCTTTGATAGAATTAGGATCATCTCTTTTCCTTGTTTCCAAGGGTACATGAACAAAGCAAGCACATCCAAAAACTCTAAGGTGATCTACCTTAGGTTTCTTCTTAAACAAGATTTCATATGGTGATTTTCTAGCAAGTGCATTGTGAGGTAATCTATTGCACAAATAGTTTGCACAATTAATTGCTTCTCCCCAATATTCAATAGGCAAAGAAACTTCAACTCGGATTGCTTTAGCACATTCACATAAAGATCGATTTTTCCTCTCAGCAACTCCATTTTGAGATGGAGAATAAGCATAAGAAAACTCTCTCTTTATTCCTTCACCTTCACAATATTCATAAAACATGTTGGAGATGTTGTTAGCAACTGTGCTAACATAGAGAAAATAAAAAAGAAAGAAATAAAACTCCATGGAATGTGTTTTGTAAGACCACGTATGAGTATCAGTCAATAAACTTCAACCATGGCATGTGTTTTGTAAGTCCATGAGTAGAAGCTTAAATAATAATAAAATAGCTTAAACTTAGATTTAGTGCTAGTTGGGTTTGCCTTAGCAAGGAATTTTATTGTTGTCATTAATTAGCTTATTTCTGTTACGGGCACTAGTTGGGAAAGCCTTAGTGTTCTCATTCTTGTTGATTCTTTCCGTAATCTGTTGAAGCTTGTTGTAGAAACTTAAAAAGTGGACGAATCTCTACATCCTTATACTACACTCGTAAGTAGATCTAGCCATCGTGTAAACTAGAAATACTTCCAACATTGGCGCCGTTGCCGCTTTTTAAGTATTTTTTATCTAGCTTCTTCTCCTTTTTCTTTTGTTTCTTTTGCTTCCGTGTTGTATGTTTGCTTGATTGCTTGTCTCTATCTACCAACAAACAGCTTTCCATATTCCCTATCTGCCAGTCAAAACTCTTTGTTAGAATTCGCTATCAAGCCTCAGAATTCGTTCTCAAAGAGTACGATTTTTCTGTCCTACCCGGAATTCTAAAACTACAATTGTTTTCCAAAAAATCTAAAAAATCACTATTCTGACATTCAGAACTCTCTGTCAGAATTCGTGAGTATTACAGTTAGATTTATTTGTCTCTCCACAATTTCTCAGCTTGTCCGCAAATTCTATCACGACCAGAAAGACCAATTTTTGTCCTACACTATCCATTCTGCAAGCAAACTGCCCTTTTGCCAAGTATAGTACTGACCTGCTCATTTGTATTCTACATCATGTCTCGTGACTGTGCTGAATCTTCTAATCCGACTCCTCCACGACTAGAACGAAGAATTCCATGTATCGATGCACCAAAGTACGATGGCGAATCTGACCCAGTCCGATTTCTTCAAGACTTTGATAATGCATGCCGTTTTTATGGAGATACCTTTGAAACTAAAAAGCTTCGCCTATTTCCCATGGTACTCTATGGCACTGCCAAGGAGTGGTACTTGAATCTTGAAGCTCCTGATCTTGCTTCACCCTCAAGGACGCTCTCATCAAGCGTTTCAAACCATCCAAACTAACTCAGAGCCTGTTTATTCAAATTACTCATATCAAGATGCATCACGAAGAGTCTGTCCGAAACTACATTGAGCATTTTAAACATCTCAAAGTAGAATGTGTTGATGAAAATATCACCGAACGAATGGCCATAAAACCATTCTTAGTTGGATTGCCTAAAAACATCTACCGTGAACTCAAACCTGTTGACCTTTATGATCAATTTAAAGATGTGATGACCGATGCTATCCATGAAGAAGACGAAGGTTCCGACGATGAATTTGACGATCGTAAAAAGAAATCTAAGAATCCAGACCGTCCTAATCACCCGAAGTCTGATAATATTGCTCAGTCTTCTAAACTTCTACATCAAATGGAAACTTGGCAAAAAGCTCAACAATCTCATATGGATAAACTCATTGCCGATTTCCAAACCGCCATGAAACAGATTGTTGAGAAATCCTTTCCAGCAAGGGAAAATGTCTGGTGTCCAATCTGCTCACAGCATCACACTGCTAATGAATGCCCTCAACTGCGAAATCATTTTCCAGCAGCCACCAGACCCACCATCTATCGAGCATATCGCCCTTACCCGCCACAACAACCTGTGCCACGACCAGGGGTTTACCAACCACGACCACCTGCACCAAATCAATACCCATCCCCACGTCAACAGTTTGTTGTTAACCAACTTGCTCCACAAAAAGTTGTCCATTATCTTGATCCGAATACCATCGATCCGACCACCTACTATGTGGAAGACAATACTCAACTGCAGTACTCTACTGAAACAGTTGTTTATTATACCTATGATTCTAATGCTCAACTAGTGGATCCCAATGCCCAAGCTTACAATCCAAACCAAGTTGTCTTTGCCACACATCAACTACTCGCAATACGAGGATGCTTTATCTGTGCAGGTAAACATCCTAGTATTCGCTGCCCAGATAAACTTCGCTTTTCTCGCAAGTAGAAATCTTACCAATCGAAACACATCCTGCTTGGGTCTTGACTCTGGCACAAACCCAACCCCAAGCCCCTACATTTGCACCTTGCAAAACTCAACCGCAGGTTATTCCTCCAAGTGACGATTCAACCCCGATAGTTTACCCTCACCCATCTGAAGAAATTTGGCTGCATCATCGATATCGCCAGCAAATCCGCAATGCCGACCAACAATCTTCCTCTTCCCATAAAGTACCTCACAAGCCCTTTGAAAGCAAAACCCTTGAAGGTACCGAAGTTTGGGGAGATTTACTACAAGCCAATGTCACTCTTCCCTTCCATGTACTCTGGAAGCATGCTAGCCAGTGGAAACAACAGATCCAATCCAATACCACCACCACTATTGACGAGTTTGAAATGCCCTTACATCTAACCAATCCACTCAGCGAATGAGGCAACATCCAAATCCCAGCTACCCATCATCAATCCCTGAAGTTTTAGCTGTACTCGATGGAGGTTCTGGGGTTAATATCATTTCCACATCCCTCATGATGGAATGGAATCTGAGAGACAAGCTAGCCAAACCTACTTGTCAGCTTCGGATGGCTGATCAAAGTGTGGTCCGACCTACCGGATTCCTTCCGACGTGCTGATCAAACTAGGAAGTCTCAAGTTTTCTGTTGATCTCGTAGTACTTGATATTCCCAATAATGCCTATTCTATGAACTACTACTTGGTCGTCCGTGGCTCACTAATGCACAAGTCGTTCATGACTGGAGCAAAGGCCGAGTCACCTTTGGAAATCGTGACAATTCTGTCACCACTCTGTCATGCCAAGTGGAACCCATTGTGTTACTACCACCCCTATTACTATTGACCTGTGCTAACACAGAAAATAAAAAAGAAAGAAATTAAACTCTGTGACATGTGTTTTGTAAGACCACGTATTAGTATATGTCAATAAACTTCAACCATGGCATGTGTTTTGTAAGTCCATGAGTAGAAGCTTAAATAATAATAAAATAGCTTAAACTTAGATTTAGAACTTAGACTTAGGAAACTTAAGATTAGAAATATTTTATCTTAAGTTTTCCTAAGTTAAGAACTTTGAAGTTCTTTAAATCCTAAGTTAGAAGTTCTAGAAAGGCTAGAAACAGATTAGTCTCATAAGCTAGTAGACACTTATGGAAGACCCTCCTTGCCATAAAAGGAGAGATGTTTGCATTGTAAACAACTCTTTGTGATTAAGGCAAAATTACTATTGTGATTATCTTGCATTTCATTGTGTTCCCATTGGAAGATGCATAGCTTGAGGGAAGGTGCTCGGGCCTCCTCTTGCCTCCTTTCATTGGCCTTTAATTGTGGCATGGTTTTAAGTGTTTATTGCTTAGTTTAGCCGCAATTCTTATTATCTCCCTTTGGGTGTTACAAAGGATTTAGTAATCTTGCTAGTTGGGTTTGACTTAGCAAGGAATTTTATTGTCGTCATTAATTAGCTTATTTCTGTTACGGGCACTAGTTGGGAAAGCCTTAGTGTTCTCATTCATGTTGATTCTTTTTGTATTTTTTTGAAGCTTGTTGTAGAAACTTAAAAAGTGGACGAATCTCTACATCCTTATACTACACCCGTAAGTAGATCTAGCCATCGCGTAAACTAGAAATACTTCCAACAGATGTATTCACCTCCTCCATCACATCTTAAAGCTTTAACTTTGAAAGAAAACTGTTTCTCAACATAAGTTTTGAAGAATAGGAAGTGATTAAATACCATAGCTTTTGAAGAAAGTAGATACAACCAAGTATATCTTGTAAAGTCATCAATAAAGGTGACAAAACATGTTGCACCACCAATACTTTTAGAAGAAGAAAAATGAACATCCAAGTGTATAAGCTCCAAAGGATGAGTAGTCTTGATAAAAGACTTTTGATATGGCTTTCTATGTGATTTTGCAATAGCACAAGCCTCATTTGGAAGGGCAATAGCCTTATCTTTCTTGACCATAGAAGACATAGACTTAAAGTTAGGATGCCCCAACCTTCTATGCCACAACTCCTCCTTAGATAAAAGAGCAACTTCACAAAAGTGTGCATTCTCATAAGAATTCAACTTGAAAATTCCACCATATCTAGATCCATTAGCTAGGAGCTCATCATTTTTCTTGATAAAGCAAGTATTGGAATTGAACTTTACATCACAACCACTATCAAGCAACTTTCCACCACTAATCAAGTTCTTTGTAAGTTTAAGAATAAAAAGAACATTGGAAAGTGCAAGAACTTTAGAAGAAGCAAGTTTCAATGGAATGTTGCCAATTCCTTCAATAGAGCACTCATGATTATTTGCAATATAAATAGATCTCTTAAGTCCTTTGTAATGTACAATTGAGTCAAAAGACTCCTTTGAACATCACATATGTGAAGAAGCTCCACTATCTATGTACCAAGCTCTATCTTTCTTGAAAGGTGATGAAGAAAAACTTGACACCATGAGTGATCCTTCTCCATCACTTGCAGCAAAATCTTCTTCAATCTCTTTGGAGAGATTTGCTTGCTTGAGTTGGTTTTTCTTCTTGAAGCAATTAGAGGCACAGTGCCCCTTCTTGCCACAGAAGAAACACTTGACTTTCTTCTTCTTGGTCTTTGAAGTAGAAGAATGAGATGAATCATCCTCTTCACCATCTTTGTCTCGATCCTTGGCTTTGTCTTTGTTGGATGCTTGAGAAAACTGGTTCTTACTCCTTCCTTTATGCTTGTCCTTGACAAAGAGCTCACTTCCACCATGCTCGAGTTTGTTCATCCTAGAAAGTTTATAACTTTGCTTAGCTTCTTCAGAGATGAGAATTCCTTGGAGAGTTTCTAAATTAGGCAACTCCTCCTTAATGGCAAAGGATTGAACAAGATTATCATAGTCATCTTTCAAGCCATTTAGAATGACTTGTACTAGCTCATCTTGGTTAATTGTAACACCAACACAAGAAAGCTCTCTATGAAGATCTTTTACTCTGAGAACATAGTTTGATGCACCCTTCTCACTTCTTTGAAAACTTTGGAAAATTTGATTCGTAAGAGTGAGTATTCTAGAAGTATTCTTTGATTCATAGATGGACTTAAGTGCATCCCAAGCATCTTTAGATGTGGTGCAAGACCCTATCTCTCTCAAAAGTTCATTAGATACATTCATCTTAATGAAATGTAGAGCCATCAAGTTGTACTTGAGGCTCCTCCTCAATACCAAGCACAATGTCCATAACATCCTGGAGTATTAAAATAGACTCCATTCTAAACTTCCAAATTGAGTAATCAAAAGTACTTAGTCTTTAATTTGCTTCTAGAAGATATCCTCCCACAGGTGCCATTATATGAAGAGTTCTTAGTTATTGGACAATAATATGTTTGAGCTTGTTCCAATCAGACTTAATGTTGCTGCTCTCTTTCACTATAGGTATTTTCAAGGATGTGCTACCTTCCTATGTGAAAAACTTGCAACTGTATTTGAGATGGATCTCAAATATTCCACAAAACAAGATTATCTAGATCAGACGCTCCTATCTTTGGATCAACAAGCAAGAAAATAGAAGGGACTGAAAATCTCTGATTTTCACACGTGTGGAATTCCAAAATTCCATACTATCACTTTTCAGACCTGAGAATTCAGTTTCAATCCAATTTACTCCAAACACTTTTTAGAGAAAGATAAAGAAAAGTGAATAACTACTTTTTTGCTTGAATTAGCTCTCAAATTCTTGTATAATCAGAGGTGTTAGCATGCAAAGCTCAATTTGGCTCTGATACCATGACAAAATTTTCAGAATTCACATGTGTGGGGATGATCCACAAGTATGATTGATCTTATTAAGCTTTATGATTAGCAGAATAACTTGATTCTAGATTGAATAACAAGATCTAGTACAGAATTTATGGCTTAACCACAATCTAGCATGCTAAGAATCAGAGAATGATAGCATTGAATTACAAATGAGCAAAAGTACAAAAATTTAGTGTATGAGCATTAGCCTCAACATGAGTTAGAGAGAGAAAGAGAGAGAGATATTCAAGCAAATATGGTGTAGATCCAAAATGGCATGAATAGCTACAAAGCTTTGGTTCTTCATCAAAGATTATGAGAATAGCTACACATATTTATGGAGTTTGAGGTAGCTCGAGGTAGAACCACATCCATCCACCTTTCAATCACATCTAAAGTGGAAACTAGAGTCTAAGTGACATTTGTCACATCTCATGCATGTATCTCTACCTACTTTTACCAAATGCCCTAGTTCTACCTAGAATTGTACAAATCATCATGCATGTGTCCATTTCACCTTGTGCATGCCTTGCATGTCAACTAAGTCGATTATAAGGACTCGCATAATTCAACAAATCAAATCTTTCAAGCCTACACACAACAATGTCTAGGAATAGATAGATCATTGAGCTTCTATTAAACTCTTAGAATGGAGTTTCTTACACATTTCGAATAAAAAATAATAACTTTCACTCGTAAAAATCACATGAGAAGGTGAACGTTGCAAGAACCATGGGAGTGACCTTGATTTTAAATGACCTTCATTATGGCCCTATTCTCTCTTCTAAAACATTCCCTACTCTCTCTTCTAAAACATTCCCTTGCTTAGGGTGGAGCATAAGAAAGCTATCTCTTATTATTGTCTAAAGAATAATCATTGCATATGGATTGAAACTTGTGAAGGCATCTACCAACCTATACCATCATTCAATTCATATACATATCATGCCACTTTGCAAACATCTTGTGGTGTGAGCCAAAAATGTTGGGATGCACATAAGCCTAAGCCTACCTTGGGTTTCTTTGGAGGCGACAACAAAAATACCCACTAGTAAATGATATTGTGGCTAAACTCCAAGTTCCCATTTGAATGTGGCAATCTCTCTTGGGTGGTACACAAGTTATAAAAATTATAGTCATTATGCATTTTTCTTGCCTTACAACAGTGTGCACTTAAGCCCCTATAGTTATCAAGTTGGATAAGAGTTGCTTTTGCACATGCTCGAATCCTGGCTGCTGCACCTAAGAGGTTTGTGCTCGTCAACATTTGGCTTGGCCTTGTAGATGTAAGTGATACGATGCTTGTTTAAGTAACCGATTAGAGTAAAAAAAGACAAAAGAATGTATTTATAACTCCCTCGAAAAGTAGTAATTATCCACAAAAGGATGATGAGTGGGAATAGGGGGTCAGGTATCTAATTTGCACTTTTACTTCATCTTTCCTTGTAGAGTATATGCACTTTTCTTTGCATCTAAAAAGTAAAGACTATTTTATATCACTTCCACTCATATTCTCACAAAGTCATACTCCATATTTGAATGCATTTCTTTTTGCAAAGAAAAAACTCTGTCTCTCTCTCTCTCTCTCTCTCTCTCGTGTACTCGGATCTTTGCATTATTATCCTTGGTCGGTAAGAGCTCTGTCTGTGCAATGTGGATCTGTACATCCTGGAAGAAAAAGCTGGGAAGCCTATGCATGTTAGGCTCCCCCTCCCCTGAATCCCCCCCTCCGCTCTTCATGCTTATGATTTCTGGATCGGAATCCAGATTGCTTGGATCAATGTGAGGCTGCCTGCTGCTCGGCATCCGGGACTCTTTTGCAGAGACAGACAGTGCGGTTTACGGAGCAGCTGGGCGAAAATCTGAAGAAAATCTACTTAGGGAGGGGCGGATTGCTGGGAAGTAAGGTCACGTTGAACATGGCAATGTGTGGGCCTTGGTGACAGCAGCTCGTCTGCTATAGTACAGACATTACAGATCTGTTGCTTAAGAAGGAAAATGGCGTAGTTTGACCAGCAATGTTGTGATATCTTGAAAACTGTCGATATGATAAAGCGTGAATAAGTTGTATGAGAGATTTACGCTGCATGCTAAGAAAGCATTGTGCCAAAATTTACAGTGCCAGCTTCTTGTACGAGAGCGCATTACGGATTTTTCTGCACAATGGGGTTGATTCCTGTATCAGGTATGGTTTTCCGAGGGCTATAATGGGCTCCTTATTGGCAGTGACAAACTTTTTAGGAACAGATGCTAAGGAATAAATGTCTAGGTATATTGAAGAGGCTCTTATTACCTCCGAGATTGACCTGTACTGGTTTACCATTTTAAAGTGAGCTCTGAAAAGATAAGGCAGACGATTTTATTATTCATAAATTTACAGCAGATCTACCTGCAGTGGACGTCTCAAGGTTTTGGCGGGTTATGGTGCGCATTCTCGCTCTACAAGGTGGTTTTCCGTGTAGCTCAAGGCTGTGATCCCCACACTGCAAGCATCGTGCACTCTGCTTATTCTCTGCTTTCTTTATGACTGTAAGTGCTAATTGTAATCATTCACTGCTTGCAAATTGGCCGACTATTTCTTTCTTGATTTAAAATGTTTTGCACTAGTATTTGTTGTGTTTCGTAGTGAAAATCGCAGCTTGACTCCTTGCCCCTTTCTGAAGGAATGAGATTATTACATTTAGGGGGGATCAGACTTGATCAAGCTTAGTTAACCCATTAAAATCCCCTTTTTTCTGATTCATATGTTTGAGCACAAAATAAAGTTGCACTACAATCTTGCTAGGTATCTAGAGAAATTGTTCAAATTTGCCCCTAATGCATCAAAAACTTTTTGGTCTGAAGGTACGCCACTGGCATCCATGTTCTTGACCTTGATCAAGAGTGAAAGCCACCAGACTATTGATCATTCTGCCTGTTTATGGGTAGACTGTAGGACTAGCATAGCGTTTCATACCCAAATGGCCGTCTTTATTTCCTGTTTTAGTGTACTTTTTTTTTTGAATGTACCATCCCATTTCTTTGTTTAATAAATTCAAGTCTATTCAACAGTCAACTTCTGCTGGTGGTCAAAGTTGCCAAGTTCCCCACATTGCATCAATTTGTTTGATGATTTATTCAACTTTATGACTAGCATGAAGTCCCCAGTTTTGCCGAATTTCACTATTATCACAATCACTACCTTCGGCCCCCTCCTTCACTGTAGATTCAATGTTTTCTCTGTGCCTAACTGTCTGCCATAGTTCACACCATTTTTGGCTAGTTACCCCATCTCATCCAAAAATGCAGCATTTGAAAGTACAAAAGGATAGACCAAGTTGCACCACCTACCAGCGTTTCACGTTTCTCTTCTCTTCCAGCAGTATATTGCTCTAGATTTTGACAGAGATATAGGAACGTCAGTTACAACTTTTAGCACAGGCAATCATTGTAAAATGTCATTCTGTATGTCAATGTTAGTAGAGTTTATTGTTTAGCTTTTTTGGCGCAAGGATGCCATTTGTATGCAAAACGTTTGAACTTTCTCAAAGATGTCCTGTCTTATACTTACAAGTTCATTGCAATTTCTCATGTTGGGGATTGTATCTCAAGCTTGCTTTTAGCATTATGGTATTCTCCGACGGACCTAATATGCTCTCTCCCTCTTTCGCTGTTGAATCCATCCATCTTCTTGGTTGTATTTTTGATCACATCTGTTGATTGTTTCTTTATACTCCATAAAGGTCAGCCACTTACATGCCTATTATTGGCAACTTGGGCCTTGATGTTAGAGTCAAGGTAGGTAGATAAGGAGAAGATATAGCATCAACATTCATGCACCATATAAGAATAACACACATATGCAAGGAACTTTAAAGCTTTATTGATTGCCAAAAGGGAGTACATGTAAAGCTGAACATACTACGAGTATCTCAAGGTAGGGAACTCAACTCATCATTGGGAGGACTTGGTTTACTAAACTTGAGATAACACACACACATGTATCTCTCTCTCCCTCTCTCTCTCTCTCTCTCTATATATATATATATATATATATAAATATATATGTATATATATATTCTACTTCGACTCATGAAATGCCTCACTGTTCCACTTGCTCGACAAGGTGTACTCCTCCCGAAAGAGATATGTGTGAGAGGAGATGTTTTTTTACGAGGTATTTATGATGTGGTAGAGTTTGACGCCTTCTAGTAGCTTGAGCTAGCATGAGATAGGCAAGATGAAGATCAATTAATGGATGTATTGATTTTGGACTGCCAATTTTTTTTTGTAAACTTTGAAATACGGCTCCCGTGAGCATAATGACAGCCATCGATAGAGCCACGACTCACACGACTTATGTTGCAATGGTTAACTTTGATCTACAAGTAGACATTATCTAACAGTCTCCCTTGATATTTGTAATATTGTATACCGCCCCAACCAATTCGTATTATTTCAAAATTTACTTTTGTAACAAGCTTTGTAAGCACATGAACAACTTGGTCAATGATTTTACAATAAAGCATATCTATTTCAGCGCCATGTAGGTTTTCTCATTTTGATGAGCAACATACTACTTCATTGCTTTCATTGGTTTATCACTTTTGCCAACCTGCTCACTCAAAGTCTTAATTGTTGCACAATAGGGTGCACATCAAATATTGTTTTGGTTCTTTTGTCACCCTTGTTGATGTTCTGGCAGCCTCTTGACACATTTCAAGCTCATCTAACACTCTACAATATAGACATTATCACTCAGCCCCCCTCTTGATGTTTGTTTATTGTTTTTAATTTTGAGTACTTCTTAGAACTTTCAAACTTTCCTCTAGCAAGAGGCTGGCTGCTGTTCATGTCGGGATTCAATGTGTACTAGAAGCAGAAACATTCACAATGAATTAGGTGATTAATGTTTCTATGAACAATCACAAATTATGCATACGAGTGGAAGCAAAGTAAGGATACTAATGGAGACAAATCTCTATATACAAAGAATGTATGTACATAAGCTTTGCCACTCTCTCTAGTCTCTCCAGCCTCTTCAGGCTCTTCCGCCTCTCTGCAGTAGAAAGAGGGCGCCTATTTATACTAGTAGAGATAGAGAGATCCAAAAGGCCAAGGGTTCTCAGTGTGGAATATCGAAAAGCCAACAGCCAAGAGCCATATGTTACATAGGAGTTACAAAAGCAATGAAAAGCCTTGGCATTGGACAGCCAAGGTCACTTGCCCCATGGACCCCCATTATGAGTTAGGCCCCTCCAAACTTAGTACATGGACCAAAAGTTAAAAATGCTCCTTGGGTCCTCAAAACCATATAGATTGCCTCAACTTCATTAATATGGCGTTAACCCCATGAAGTCATGCAATCCAAGCCTGGAGAAAGCTCTGTACTCGCCATACTATCTCTGGAAAAAGATTCCACCCAGGGAGAAATAAACTTTGATGACCCCTGATAGCCGTCCAGGGTGTACCTTCTAGTACCTCGACTTCGCAGTCAAAGCATCAACAGAGGAATCTCCATTAAAGGTTTTATAAGTAGAGGTGAGGAAGTCCTCCAAATCCAAGGTAGAGCCTCCCAAATGTCCTCCAAGCAAACCTGCAAGCTTCAAGATGCTCCCCAACTCCAAGCTAGGATGCCTCCACCTGCAAGTAAGGATCCTGAAAGCCTCCAAGGATCTCTCTCCACCTGTGTCCCTACTCTTTAAACTACAAAGTCGTAACAAGCTTGGCCTCAAGTATTCACCACCCAACCATAGCTAGATCCAAGCTCCAAGCAAGACCTATCTAGCACCCCCTTGCTAACCATAAACAAATCACAAGCATACCACAACACTCCATAGCATACTCAAGATCCAAACCCTACTTATGTCCCATACCATAAGCAAGATCCAAACCACAAGCAATGCTACCACAAGAAAGCACTCTACATCAACTAGTAGCAACATTAGAGCATAAGCAAAGCAAAAAAGAGAGATCTCTCCCCCCCAATGGGCGCTACCCTCATATAGATGGCCCATGGACCCCTCCAATGCACTATGGAGTTCCATGCTCATCAATGAGAGAGAGAGAAGCCTAGGGGAGTTAAAGATATCTCCAAGAGCCTCCATAGGCTTATTGAATGTCAAGAGACTCCTTCCATAACCTATGACTCTTTGATATGCCTTTCTTGTGGGAGTTCTCTCAATGGACACATTAGAAGGGCGCCCTCCTACTAGGTCCCATTGCCCAAGTTGTGCAAGTATACTTTGGTCCTACCCTTAATCCTAAGGGTACCTTGCCATTTAGCCCCCAACACAAAAATGGACTATTAGGGTCTGAAGTACTGCTAGTTACATAGGTATGTAACATTCCTTTCCCCTAAACTTAAATTTTTCCTTGTAGGGAAAAATTTGGAAAATTCTTCTGGAGATCAGGCTCCTTTGCTTAGGTATCCTCCTCTTCTGATTTGCCCTTCCACCTGACTAAAATTTCCCGAAGCACTCTACTCTGTAGAGTTCTCTGCCGGCTATTAACAATCGCCTCGGGTTCAGGTGGTCCACTCACGGACTCATCACGAAGAAGTTCCACTAGATCTTCCACAGGGAACAGGGTCTCCCCAACCCCCAACGAGGGTTTCAACTTACTAACGTGGAAAACAAGATGAATTCCAACGTTAGCTGGAAGGTCTAGTTTGTATGCGACCTTGTTTATCACTTGGATAACCTTAAAAGGACCGCAATACCTAGGCGCCAACTTTGCACACTTAATAGTTTTCAAGCCCCTAGAGTGACTAGGGACTCTCAAAAACACCAGTCGTTGACCATGAATACCTTGTGCTTCCGAGATAGATCAGCATAGTGCCTTGCCCTGTCCTGGACACTTCTTATGCTATCTTTTTTAGCCCAACTGTAAACATTTCTTGCCATATCCGCAAGGAAATCAGATGCGGCTTGCACCCGTAGGTTTTTATGCCAACACTAATTGGTGATCGAGGTTAAAAACCATACATAAGCATGAAGGGCTGAATCCGGTCGCTGAATGTTTTGCACTGTTATATGCAAATTCCACCAGTGGAAGGTATTGTTCCCAATCAGACTGCCGATGGCACCACATATGCTCAAAGCATATCCTCCATCGTCTGATTGGTCCTTTCCGTTTGACTGTCTGATTCCGGATGATCTGTAGGACTCAAACTTTAAAGTTGTTTCACCATTTTCAAATACTGCTTGCCAAAATTCACCAGTGAATTTTGGGTACCAAAATGCCTTCGAACTAAGTCAAGTGTTCTTTGATACACGGATGTCCTGCGCATGGACTATCATGACACTCATGCAAGATTTGGGCCCTTACAGTGTCATTCTCCGCTA